>VDFB02377221.1:0-97609 GCA_007258455.2 Sequoia sempervirens
AAATGAGTAAACATTCATGCATAATAATATTATATTATATATATATATATGTAGACATGTAAAATGTACTGATTGACATTGCACATCTGATCCTGACTACTAACATCGCTTCATCCTAAATCATCCCTCGGTCTAACCATTTAATCGAATAACCTATATTTGATTAAATTCATCACATTTCATCTCTTAATAAAATAAATCAATTTTATCTTGTTAGTCATTGTATCTCTAGATTAATTAAATAAACCATTTTATTTAATTAATTCCTAAATCTTTATTGACTTTGTCCTTCCAACAAGGCATTCATTCCCTCTTACAAGTCCTTTTGCATTGAGCCAAGTGGCCATTACTCCATTTGACTCTCCCTCCACCTTGTCATTAATACAATTTAAAAATTCAAATATTGGCATTTATTGGCACGTTCATCAAAACTTGCACATCCTTGGCCCATTCACATTTGGACAAGTGGCACTTTGCCATTGGATGAAATTTAGTCCCACATTGCTCTATTTTGGGCATTCTTTCAACTTGTCATTCTATAAATAGAGAGTTCCTCTATTATATTTGGCATCCACAATTTGAGTAAACTTACTATGCTCAAATATTTAGCAATCTTCATCCATACTTTTGAATTTGTAGCTAGGTTATGCAGGTTTTCATTTTGGAGCATTCATCACTCTTCATCAAAGTGGATCAACTTTCATCATCAAATCACTATTGCATCATTGGAGTTGGGAAATGGCCAATTTTCACATCAAATTGGCACCAATTCCCTCAAGAGATTGAGAATTTACTTTGCTTTAAAATAAGATTTGATATGTTTTAAGTTTTGTTGTATTCTTCATTTCATTTCCTCTCTCTTTTGCAATTTAAATGAATTTCTTGAGGAATCTACAGTCTAGCTTGCATTCGATCTAATTTGTTGTTTGTTTATTGTGCCATTGCAGGTTTAGGATCTAGGTTCTCACATTTGGCACTAGAAGGAGGGAAATCTCATTTTCTAATTATCTTTTTGTCAAAATTTTCATGTTTTTCTTTGTCTACAGGAAAAATCTGCCGCTAGAAGCTCATCATCGCTGTTCAACACCACTGGTTCTCCAACGTCGCTATATGGAACCGCTGACAACTCCAAACTGCAACGCCTCTGTCTTCCCGCCGAGAATTTTGAATTCCAAACTGCACCGCTGAACTTGTCTGACCTGTGAGAATGTTTCAAAAATACAAACTGCACCGCTGGGAAAAAGGGCAATGCATTCATGCTCATTGTCCTGGTTGCATAGCGACACTGACTGGTAAGTGACGCTATATAGCACCATTGGTGAAATCAAATTGCGATGCCTTCTTGGATTGCATCGCTGGAGGGGAGTATAAAGTGAAATCTTATTTGTAGCACATGCTTTTTTTTTTCAAATTATGGTTCTTTTGTCTGTTTTTTGCTTTCTTGACCTCTGTTATGCATAATCTAACTGATTTTCTTTTAGGTTGGATCGATCAAAGACGAAAAGGAAGGGAAGCATGATGATGTCATTTTACAAAAGAAAGTTTTTTTAAACACTCTAGTGTTTGTTTAACACTCTTGGAGGATTCATTATTCCTCTTAAATAAAAAATTGTCATCTTTTTATGCTTAGGACTTACTAATTTCATTTTGGGCTTTAAAAAGAACCTTTTAAATTCTTGTTACAAAAAGGCTTAAAAAGAACATAAGGACTCAAATTTACTAAAAGTTTGTTTTGGGATTAAAAATTGAACAAGGCAAATTGTCACACTTACTTTGGTGCTTTAAAACGAATTCACTTTTGCTTTGTGGATTTAAAATGAACAAGTGTTTGCATTGTTTTGTAATTACGTACACAAAGTAATATCATCAAAAGACGTATGTGCTTCTCTTGCGCCTCACGATGATTTTGAGAATCAAAAGGCTTTTGGTGACATTAAGTTGCGTAAGTAATTTTCCATACACACTTCAATTTGGGTTTAAAATTGAACAAATTGTGCAAGTGTGAGTAAATATATTGCATATGTTCTCCCTTTGTTTGTAAACAATGGTTGATCAAACTATGAGTACATTTACTCACTATTGTTTATCTTAGAGGGCCTGCCTTGGGGAAAAAGTACTCACCCAAGGGAACGACTCAACGGGTAACACTTTGAACCCGAGAGTATTTCCAGCCGGCATATAAATGTGGGTATTGGAATAAACGCCAGTATCACGTGGTTGGCTTCGACAAGAAGGACATCAATGGTATCTCGCCATGTTGGGTCAACTCCTACGAATGGAAAGTCCGAATTAAAACCCTTGTTGTAGAAAGGCCAAAATCCCTATCTATTTGTTGGTGCAAGAACAATCGTTTTGAAGCCACCCCACACTTTTACAGTCTTTAGTAGAAATGGAAAGCATGCCATGGGAGTTTCATGGGTGTTGATGCTTGGCTGCCCCATATAAGTGAGTGTCATGGAGGGGAGCCAGTGGGGTCAAGCATCTAACCATTCACTAAAGATAAGCGTTGCTGGACTTGTCCAAGTGGGGATTCAACAAATATTTTCTTTCATATCCATAAGGTTGCGCTTATTCTTGGTTACAAAACTCTTTACTTATTCAAAATTTCAAAACCCTTTAGGAGGAAAATACAATTGACCAAATTCATGTGTTATTGCTTGCCCTTGGGATTCACATCCTTAGAGGTTTCTAAACACTTGGATTTACATCTCGATTTTGCTACTAAAGTTAAACAATAGGTAACCCTTGTCTGAATTCATCAAAATTCCACATAACATACTTTGTGGGATTCAAAGAAATTGAGACATTGGACATATAGTTTGGAAATCTAATCAAAGAAGTGTTTGTGGTAAAACAAAATCACTAAGCAAAGATAAACAAAATTGGCTCTCACATGTGTTAAATTCTCCTGATTTCCAAGAAAGTCAAAATCCTAAAACGAAGGTCCTTGAGCCAAAGTTCAAAATTTAAGATTCAGATTCAAAAAGTCATCAAGAAATACATTAGGAAGTGCAATCAAAAGCAACATATCAAAATAAGCAAAAAATTCACAAGATTCTATAGACTCATTCCCTTGAACAATCTAGAAATGTATACTCAGTTTGAACCACTTCTTGGTTGAAAGGTCCTTAGGAGTATTGTATGTTCTTCAATACCGAGGTATAGTAAAAAAGTGTCATTTTAGGTACATCCTAGGATCAAAATCAAACCTTCATCCATCTTTGAACATCAAAACCAAAATCATCTCATCAACAACTCTTCAAAAATCTTGGAAAAATCCTTTATGTTAAAATTTGGGCAAATCATTTGAAATCAATCCAAAATCACCTTGTTTGATTGAATGTGTGTAGATGCATCCTTCTCCGCATATTTTATCAAATTATAAAAACTTGTGAACAAATTCATCCTTTGATAAAATCCAACATCTTGGGATTTTGGAGTTCATTATCAAAATCATCTTGTTTGGATAGGAGTGTTTAGATGAATCCTTCTTCTCACACCTAGAAAAATTAGCATCTTGTGAGCGATTTAACTCTAAGACAAAATCCAACCTCTTAGAGTTTATGAGTCCACCAAAATCCGAATCCAAAACAAATCAATCCTGAATCAAGTCCTAAAGTTTAACATACCCTTCAAGATTTTCTCAAAGAGTTCCAATCATCCATCAAACATCCATCTTACATCCTTATCATTATCATCCTTTGATCTTAGAATCATCCTAAATTTTCTCTTTTGTTCGTAAAGTTAGATCAATCCAAAGAATTAGAGATTCATCTCCTATATTCTTCAAAATTGATCCCTATTTTATGGTGCAGACTAGATCTCAACACAAGAAGAACATGGAAGCCAACAAAGAAACACCCGCTTCAAGTGACCTAAGCCAAAAAAACTCCAAAATGAATCCCGTTGAATCAAGCAATCCTTTAACTAACTTTCTCTCATCATCACAAAATCCACAAGAGGAAAGCCAAGAAGAGGATCTTACCTTTGGGATGTCACACGAGAAAATCACCGAAATGATCCAAAATCTGGAGAATGATAAGATCATCAATATCATGATGAGACTTAACCCATCACTATACATGCTCGAACTAGCAACACAAGGGGCCAAACTACCTTCTGATTTCGACGTAAGCTCTATAGTGGAACCATCTTTAGAGGTCATGCCTCCAATTTCATCCACACTCCCCATCTCATCTACACCCCCATCCCAAAGCATCACTCAAAACATCCCACAAATCACATCTATTGCTCCAACTCAACCTAATGTTAATAAGGGAAGTGCATTTCTTAATGCCATTCAAACACACCCCCTTGTCAATAATCAAGACTTGGATGCAAACACCATTTTGGAGAAAAATGTACCCCAAAATCCATTACATAAGTATGCCCCTCTCACTTTCCATGATCCTAATGATCCATCGTCATCATCCTTTCGCGCAACACCCCAAACCTCTCTCCCCATAACTTCACAAGGAGAGGGTGACATATTCGGACTAGGGGGCATTTTTGACACTATGCCATTTCCTCAAGAGATCACATCCCCCACATTTTCACCTCTTCCACCATTGCCACCATCATCCACACCACTACTTGGCTTAGGGATTCCACCTTTACCAAATATGAATCAAAATCAAACCAACATCTCAAACATCAATCAAAACATCACGCCAAACTTTCAAAACTTGTCATTGACATCGCAACAATAGATGAAAACTACACAAGCAATCACAACATCATCAACCACCCCCCTAACATCTCAAAGCATGGTCTCTCAAGGACCGACCACATCTATCGCATCATCCACCACTCAAACCCAAAACACAATAACACCTCTCACAACCACCACAAGCACCATTCCGAATCCACCACCACCTCCACCACCACCAAGCTCCAATACATCAAATCAATACAACATTGCATTGCAAGCAGCTCAACAAGTTGCTTATCAAAAGACATTCCTGCAAGTACAAAAACAAAAATCCGTGCAACTCGTTGCTTAATAAGCCGCGCAACTAGCTGCTCAACAAGCCGCACAACTTGCTACTCAGCAAGCCGCTCAAGCTACACAAGCTTCTCAAGCATCCCAAGCCGCATTACAAGCACAAAAGGCTGCTCAAGCCCAAATCTTATTGCAACAACAAGCGGCACAAGCACAAGCACAAGCCCAAGCACAAGCACAAGCACCAACACAAGCTCAAGCTCAGGTGCATGCCCAATATCAAGCACAACTAGCATAGGCACAAGCACAATATCTTGCACAAAAACAAGCAACACAACTATAAGCATATCAGTAAGCGATAAAAATATACCAAGAGTAGCAAGAAGCATCCCAACAACAAGTGTTGTTGGTACAACAACAAACACAACAACAAGCTCAACAACAGGCAATCCTGGCGCAACAACAACAAAACCAACAACAAGCGTTGTTTATACAGTAGCAAGTGCAAGCATTCAAGGCTCAACAAAATGTGCAAATACCACCAATCAATCCACCCATCACACCCACCAATGAACCACCTCAGAACACCTTCATCCCACCTCCTGATCTACAAAATTATGTGACAACACAAATCAAGTTGCTCTTGCAACAAGTGCTCGACCTTCAATCAGGATGAACCACAAGAACATCTAGTAACTTATGTCCTTATCCATTCGACTGGAGCCTTGTGATGAAACCATTCCCGAAGGGATTTGAGATCCCCAAGTTTGACAAGCACCATGGGACGGGAAACCTTGAAGATCACATTAGGGAATTCCAGGTTCATTGCATGGAAGTCGCGTATGACGATACCTATTTGATGCAGCTATTTCCTAAGAGTTTGGCTGGCCACGCCATGGAATGGTTCTCTCACCTACCCACAGGCATCAAGACATTCCAAGAAATCATAGACGCATTCATCAAAAACTACGCATGCAATATCGCCATGGATGTTATTCTAGAGGAACTCTCAGCTCTGAAACAAGGTAAGAATGAATCATTTGCTTCATTCCTACAACGATGGCGATCCAAGGCCAATCGGAGCAAATGGGTCATGCCCGAGGAACAAAAAGTGTGCACTATCATATCAACCCTTGACGACCTCTTGGCATTCCATCTCAAGCTCCAAGGGATTACCACATATGACTAGTTGATTTCCAAGGTGCTCAGCATCGAACGAGCCCTTATGACACAACCTGGAGGATCAACTTCATATCCTGAACAACAAAACAATCGCCCACCCACCAATTACAATGACAACCCTCACACATGGGCAAGAAACAAAAATGTTACAAACGATGGTATCGTCGATGCCAAATTTGTCATCAGTGCCCCTCGGAAAACACACCCACACCACAAATCCAAAACCATCATCAAAACAACCATCAAGCGAACACAACACATTAAACAAACAATCAAGCGATCAATAATGTCAATGATCAAAGGGGACCGCCCCAACAAAACAAGAATTCCATTAAGCGAAAGTACACCACTCTTGGGGAACCACTCGAAGTCATCATGAAGAAATTGATAAACAAAAACCTCATCAAGATTCCCACCTACGAGAACTATAAAGAACCAGACGTTAAACCTACTTGGTATAACAAAAATCAGCTCTGCGAATTCCACAAAATCAAAGGGCACACCACTAACAATTGCATGAGGTTAAAGAACATAGTCCAAGACCTCATTGATCAAAGAATCATAAATGTGGAACAACCAACGGGAAACCAGAACCTCAAAATATACATGAATCCGATGCCTAACCATAACAATAAAGGGAACAATAACACTGATAAGGGGAAAGGCACCTTAAAAAATGTGAATCATGTGTATGAAACTGTCGTTGCCTCCCTAGATGAATACTGCACAGTAATCACTATCAAAGGAGCCCAAGCCGATTGTGGAGTCACCACAAGAGGTAGAAAAGTTACTATCACAAGATCATCCCAACCAAATAGAACTCTCATGTCAATTGAAGATCTGTTCCCAATGGTTACAATGTTCTTGATTGACTAAAAAGAATGCCAACACAAATCTCAATCATGGAGTTATTAAAAATCTCATCCACCCACAAGAAAATCCTTGAGGAAGCATTGAATTCATCCACCGCCCTCGCAGATCTTGATGCAGAACAATTCCAAGCTATGGTCGGCAACATCATCACTCCAAACCTCCTTACGTTCTTCGATCAGGATTTTCCCGCTCAACCATCTCATAACCGTGCACTCCATTTAGAGGTCCTAGTGTAGAAAAGTAAAGTCAAACGAGTCTTGGTGGATGGAGGTGCAGGCTTGAATATTTGTTCCCTCAAGCTCATTAAGTAGTTAAAAATCTCAGAGGATTCCATCGACAAAGGAAAAGGTATTACAATCAGAGCATATGATGATTAGGAAAGAGTGTCCCAAGGCACAATCATAATCCCTATTCAAGTAGGGCCAGCCATCATGGAAACCACCTGTCAGGTCCTGGATCTCGACTTGCCTTATAACATTCTCCTAGGACGTCCATGGATCCATGAAATGCAAGCGGTAGCATCAACTTTCCATTAATGTGTCAAATTCACATATGAAGGACAAGAGGTCACCATCCATGGAGATCCTTAACCATTCTCTTACTGCAAGAACCTTGAGGCAAAATACTACAAAATCCCTCAAGTGCCCAAAAATGATGAAGGCCCATCAACACCGTACATTGATCCAGCCACTCTCACATCCACTTTTGCGACAGAGACACCCGCCATTCCTGCCATCCCCACTATCTCCGATATCAAAGTCATCATCCAGGATAATGGTTGCAAAAAAATACACGATTCCCAAAAATGCTTTTGTGGTAGGAGAGTTACCACAATCTCCCAGATCATGAGGACGTCCACAATCAAATGAAACCTCTACATCTCAAACATCCCCTAAAGAATATCCCAACTTTAGAAGTTGGGGAGATCTCAGCCAAGAATTCAAAGAGGAGGACCCATCTCATCTCCTATACCAAGATAATAGACCAACAAACAATTTACTAATGGATGACAAAAGCAAAGGTTTGCAAATGATGCTAGCAATGGGCTATGACAAAAACCAAAGACTTGGGAAAAACAACAACGGGCTTATAATACCTATCATTCCGGAGATGCGAATGAGAAATCTTGGCCTTGGATATACCCCTACGAGTATAACTATATGTGGCCGGAGTCCTCCAGTTAGAAAGGTCAATAATCCTCCTCAGCTATCCGCAGCCGAACTTCACTTACCCGTATCTATAGGTCGCGTCTTAGACAGCTTCACATTTGACATAACTGACGTCTGTAGTAGTAGTGATGATGAGGATCCCATAACCAACCTACCTAGGCTCTTCGAGGATACCACCCTTCTCATGATTAGCACCTTATCCTTTGAGTCAGACCATCAAGATCATGAAATCAGTCTAGTTTACCCCCAACTCATCGAATATGACCAACGAGGACCACCAGTTCTTGACACATTCAAAAATGATGAGGCGCTCTCAGAATTCATGGGACTACGTGATAACATTCCATGTGGGGATCACAAAGCAGGGTTCATCATTGACCTAGATACAAAGGCCTATTATGGGGAAACGATTGAATCCCTTAGTCGCAAAAGTGAGAAATTAAGAATAATATCTAAGTCCTTGAGTGAAAACCACACTATGGCACTCTCCGATATGAAAAAAAGTAAAAAGAAAGGATGCATCCAATGGTGAAAACCTCTCTGAGGAACCTGAGGGTGGGGGATTCAATCTTCCTTTTAGAGCCCTTCATTAGGAAAAATCAGCGGTCCTAGCAGAAAATTGCAATCCAGTTAATGGGTATGTGCAGGATCATCATGGAAAAAACAGGCCCTTAAGTGGCAAAAAATTCAAAAAAATCAGAGCTAGGCAACTTGACATACAAATTTGAATAAGTTATCTATATTATTCCAAAAATATGTAAGAATAGAATATGTAGAAAATTGAATGTAGTTTCTAAACTACTAGGTTTATTTTTATTTTTAAAATCTATTTGGTGAAAATTTGAAATTTCAATGCAATAGTACTTAAATTTCAGGAAAAAATAATAAGAAGTAAGTCATCGACCACCCTAACCACAATAAAATGATAATATTTTTATAAGGTTTTAGACATAAGTAGAGACTCATGTCCAGATGTGATGCATATTTTTTTGTAATTTTTTCCAAGTAAATAATTGATTGTGATTTTTTATTACAACTTTTAAAAATATAAAACTCGTATGTCTAACCACCTTAACTTGGTCAAAACTTCAAAATTCATTTTTCTTTTTAATCCTATAGTATGTGAAGTATAGAATGTGATGCATGTTTTGGATTCCAAAAATGTGATACCATTTGAAAGCTATAGATGTTTTTCAATCAACCTATCAATCAGACTTTAGTCGTAATTCAAATAGAAAATGAGTAATAATTATTTATTAAATTCAAATTAAAGCATAATTTATATTGGTGGAAAGCGAGAATCTCCTTTAAAAACCCTTTTCATTTCATCAATTTTGGGTAAAAAAAAGTCGTCAGGCACATACCCTACAAATACCCATCATATTGCCACTTTTTGGCCCATCATGATCATGCACATACCCTAATCTAGGAACAAAGGAGACTCCACACATCACATTCTACGTGAAATCATTACTATTAGAAGAACAAGAACTCCTAGCAGCCTTCTTAAGAGAGAGACAGGTAAACTTTGCATGGAGCTATGCTGATATGCCAGGGATTGATCTAGAAATTGTAGTTCATCACCTAGTAGTATATCCTGAAGCAAAGCCCATTAGGCAAAAGCTCAGGAAAATGCACCCTCAGATCACCCTACTAGTCAAAATGGAACTAAAAAAGCTATTGGATGTCAGATTCATTCGACCAATAGACTATCCTGAATGAGTGTCAAACCTGGTGCTTGTCTCAAAACCCGATGGGGGCATCAGAATCTGCACAAATTTTAGGGACTTAAACAAAGCATGTCCAAAAGATGATTTCCTGTTGCCCAACATTGACATGATTGTAGACATGACGGCGGGACATGAAATGCTTTCCTTGATGGATGATTTCTCGGGATACAACCAAATAATGATTGCTAAAGAAGAGCAACATAAAATGGCCTTCACTTGTCCATGGGGGACTTACTGCTGGAATATGATGTCATTCAACTTGAAGAATGCAGGACTAACATACCAAAGAGCCATGACGTTAAAACATAAAACATAAAACAACCTTCACTTGTCCATGGGGGACTTACTGCTGGAATATGATGCCATTCAGCTTGAAGAATGCAGGACCAACATACCAAAGAGCCATGACGTTAATCTTCCATGACATGATCCATAAAACTAGACCGAAGATTATGTTGATGACATACTAGCCAAATCCAGAAAGAGGGAGGATCACATAGCAACCTTAAGTACCATTTTTGATAAGCTGGAAGAATACAAGGTCCGATTAAATCCAAAGAAGTGTGTTTTCGGCATACAATCAGGAAAATTTCTAGGATACATAGTGTCAATGAAAGGTATTGAGGTAGATCCAACAAAGGTAAAAGTGATCCTTGAGATGGAGGCACCCAAAACATTGAAACAATTGAGAGGTCTCCAAGGTAGGCTTCAGTCCATCCGAAGGTTCATAGCACAACTGGTAGATAAACATAATCCATACTCTCACCTACTTCACAAGGTAGTAGCGTACAAGTGGGATAACAAGTGTGAAGAAGCCTTCAATAAGATCAAAGAATATCTACTTACACCACCAATCCAAAGAAATCCATTAATTCTCTATGTGTCAGCAACAACAACAGCCCTTGGAGCTCTCCTAGCTCAACATGACGAAAATGGGACAAAAAGGGCCATCTATTATATCAGCAGAACAATGGTTGGGCATGAGTTAAATTACTCATTCATCGAGAAAGCATGTCTAGCAGTAGTGTCTGCTTCATAGAAATTCAGACATTACATGCTGGCACACAAAGTCAAACTCATCGCCAAAATCAACCCTCTCAAGTACTTACTGTCAAAAGCAATGCTCACTAGAAGAATGGCTAAATGGGTCATGATACTATTAGAGCATGACATTGAATATGTGGAGCGGAAAGTAATTAAAGGCCAAGTCATCACATATCAGCTTGCGGAAGCACCAATCTATTCAGAGAATCCTCTCACCTCAGAGTTTCTAGATGAATCCATCTTCAATCTCAACATAGTCGACCAATGGAAACTGTACTTTGATGGCTCATATACACAGCATGGATCAGGAGCCTGTGTCTTCTTTATCACCCCACAAGGGGACTACATACCAAGGTCCTATAAATTGGCGTTGCCCTGCACTAATAACATTGCAGAATACGAGACTTTAACTATAGGTCTCAGAATAGCAGTGCGGTGGCACATCATGGCCCTCAGAGTATATGGAGACTCCTAGCTGATAATAAACCAAGTGAATGATGAGTACCAGACTAAGGATGATAAGCTCACCCCATACAAGAAACTGGTGGAGACTCTCAAGGAATCCTTTATCAAGATCACATTTGAGAAAATTCCCAGAGCAAACAACAGAGTAGTAGACGCCATGGAAATAATTGGATCCCTATTGGACATCCCTCACAACGTTCTAAAACATGAATTCTTAGTAGAGTGGCTTCTCGTGCCCGCATTCGAGGTACCAGAATCGAAATTTGTGTGTGAAATCGTTGGTCTCGGTGATCCCTGGTACCATGACATTTATACCTACCTACGAATAGATGTCATACCTACTGACTTACCCTCAACCTTAAAATGAACCTTTGTCAAAAAGGTATCCCGATTCGTCATCCTAGGAGATACCCTGTATCGTAGGAGCATATAAGGAGCCTTACTACGCTGTTTAAATGCTGAGGAGGCATTGACCACTTTAACTGAAGTACATAACGGTATTTGTGGTTCACACTCGAGTGGAATAACCCTAGCCAAGAAATTACTGAGGATGGGGTATTATTGGCCTACAATGGAAAGAGAGGCACATGACTACGTCAGAAGGTGTCTACAATGTCAATAGCATGGGGACCTCATCCATGCTCCAACTCAAGAACTTCATCCCATCATCACACCATGGCCCTTTTCACAATGGGGACTCGATCTCATTGGAAAAATCAACCCCACTTCATCTAATGGCCACATGTTCATCATAACAGCCACATAGTACTTTACCAAGTGGGTGGAAGCCATCCCCATGACATACATCACTGAAAAGTAGATATCAAAGTTCATCCTGAACTATCTCATTTGTCGCTATGGTGTCGCACAAGCCATTATCTCAGATAATGGGACACCATTTAAGAATCAGGATGTTCGCGACTTGTATGAAAAATTCAAAATCCAACATCGCTTCTCCACCCCATACTATCCCCAAGGTAATGGCCAAGCAGAAGCCACAAATAAAACCATTTAAAAATCCTAAAGCAGTCAAATAGCGCGGGTATTGCCCGGAATCCACAACTCAATCCGCCCTCACGGGCCTACGACCAACATCCACACACCAGGTGCCACCCCCTTCTCCTTGGTCTCACGGATCGGGAAGCAATACCCCATTGAGATCGAGCTCCCGTCCACTAAGAATATCACTGCAAAACCTCATCATGGATGAAGAATGTAGTCAAGATTCTAATGAGCTGGAGCTATTGGATGAATGATATATAGAAGCTAAAGAAAATTTGAACCCAATTGGTTGGGACCATTTGTTATCATAGCAAGCTATAAGTCAGGGGCATATTAGTTATCAACACTCGAAGGGGAACCTCTGCAAGAGTCCATGAACAACTCCCATCTCAAAAAGTTTTATGCCTAATATTTCAAAGTATAGAACCAAAAAATCAAAAATAGAAAAATTCCTTAAAAATGGTTACCTTGGTGAGAACTTGGAAAACGTCTTGGTGACAAAAAAAAATAAAAAAATAAAAAAATAAAAAAAAATCAGAAAAAAGATAAAAAACAGTAAAGAGAAAAATCGTCCTCTAGTGAAAACCACTTCGGTGGCACTTTGGACGAGTACCTTGGTGAAAACCTGGCAAACAGGCGCCTTGTGTAAATAAGCACTTTCCATCCACCAGGATCTTTACAACTTGTTTTGCATCATTCATCCATTGCCTTTCCATCATCCATCACCCATCCATTTGACATCCGCACCATAGCTTGGTCATGTGTTCATATCATGATCCCTCCTAGTACTACTCGGCCCATCCTCAAGGTCAGTTTGTCCTACCTTTATCGAAGTAGTCTATTGCATCATGCTGGGGGCATGTTCTCATCAGATCGGATTCATGTGTATTCTTGAAGTCCTAAAATCTTAGAAAATCCAAAAACATTCAAAACATATCAAAATCCCAAAACTGGTCAAAAAGTCATTCAAAAAGTCAAAAAAAGAGTTGTCTTGTCGAACTATGGGTCTTTGAGCCTTGAACGTAGGAAAGGTTGATCTTTGATCATCCCCCGAGATACTTAGGTCAGTCCTGTAGGAGTCCATCATAATAAACTGACATTTCATCATGTATATCTTCATCTGTAAATTGGTCAAGTCGTCAGTCAAACTACGTGGTCTCTGTGTGTATACGTAGGCAAGGATAATCTATTGATCAGTCCCCGAAGCTCCTATGATAGGTCTTTAGGTTAGTCTCTTGGTCAAAATATCAAAAAATCCCAAAACATTTGAAAAATAAAAAATCAAAACATTTGCAAAATCTCAAAAATACCAAAAACAGCCTCAAAAACATTTCAAAAAACTCCAAAAACATCCAAATATTTGAAAAAATCCATCTGTCTCATCTCGTTTTCACTCACAATAACATCACTCATAATAAACGATCATCATCCTCAATCTTTGGTGAAACAATCGGAAACAAGTCTAGCAGGCGAAAAGTGAAAACTCAAAACGTCAAGTCTCAGGTTTAAGTCAGTCAGTAAACAAGTTGATCAAGTTTTTGTACCAATAGCTTATCAGTCTTAAAACAATCTCATCATTGTCTGATAAAATCACGTCCTAGGATGAATCCTTCCTACAATGGGCACTTTTTATCAGACCAAGCACTTTGGATAAATGAAGTGAAATGCCACCATCCACTAATATGTCCTAGGATATATTGTTCCGACAATGGACATCATCTATTGGCAATAAGTTTCGGGTCATATCCTTCAGAAAACATAGTTTTCTTTGGCTAGCGGTATGAAGAACATTGACTTGTTTGTTTACTTGATCTTTTCTTTCTGATTTATCTTATTGCGCTCATTCCAAGGACCTCTTGATGATATTTGAACAAAGGATTTAGAGAGATAGGAAGGGGGCAACGATCAATATCTTTTGTCTGCTGTGCTTGTTGGACGTTCTTGTAATATAACTTGGTGAATAATTGCTTTGTTAGATATGTATGGAGGATGTTTTGGACAACTTGTTGACTATTGCATAGATAGGTTATACCTTTCTGTGTTTTGGTCTGAGATGTTTGAAACTTCTAAAGTGCAGCCTAACAAGGTTTCCGTATGTCAGGTGTGAACAAGAATACTCCTATCTATTTGTCAAGTCAAATTCCATCACACTAAGTACAACGCCATCCTAGTTCTCTATACCTTGATGCATCGTACCACGTGTGTTATCAAACATAAGGAAATTGGCCCTTTGAAAATCCTAACTCCTCGGTAAGTAGTCATCATCATTTGCATATTCATCATCTTATGTCTTGTTGGAATGACTTATCTTCTATCATCCCCTCTTTCTCTTCATGCTAACAAGGTACTATGACATTTAGTCATCATCATCATCATCATTGATCCTGCATCCACAAATCGTTAGCATATTGCATAAACATATCATATAGGAAACATATGCATTGCATCTCCATCATCATATAAATATGTTATTATAAGCATTTTTCATAAATAAGCACTTCCATTTTTTCATCACATTACATCTATTTTCCATCACATTGCATTCATCACATAAACCATAGCATAGCATTCATTTGCATAAAACATTTCATAAATCATCTCATATTACCATCTACTGCATAATCAAACATAATAGGTATGTGAGCATTATAGATAGTCCATCACATTATAAGCATACATATAGACTATCTCATAAAAACATTTATTAGATCATCGCATGAACATCATAAAGTCATCTCTCACATTATATTCATTTTTCATAACATAAAGCATCATCATACTACTTTGCATTAACATATCATTTCATATATTACATCACATCACAATAAATGCATCACATACATCTCACGATCATCTAACATGTTTAGGATAATATATATTTGTTATTCTTAGCATCGTAAAACCATCTCATTTACATCATCAAGGTATATCATATAGAGCATGACCATTGCATTCACATTGCATCATACATAATCATAAAAACATACATATCGTCCATCATTCATCCATATCATATAGAACATATCATAAATAACCACATCACAATCATTTTTGCATATTCATTTTACAAATCATCTCCATACCATTTTGCATATCACATCATCCATCTCACATGCATTACATTATCATTTAAATTGTTTAGGATAATATAGATTGGTTATTCTAAGCATTGTAAAACCATCACATAATGCATCCATACATACATCGCATAACACCATAACATGATTGCATAGCATATAGAAATAGAACCATCCATAAATGCATAATAAATAAATGATACACATCACATCATATCAACATCATCATCTCATATATATATATATCATCGGATAACTGTCATAATACAAAATAATCGGATCACTGTACATGTGTGTCAATCAGTACAAAAAAGCCCAACGAGCTATCCAAAATGAGCCCATATGGCACGAAAGAATGATATCTCAATCAAAATAAGGTCTACCCCTCCTATTTGTTTCCCTTGCCTCTATCACCATGACCCTCTACTGGTCTGTGGTTGGTCCGCTACGAGTAATCTGGGGCCCAGTCTGCTCTGGGTATGACTTGATGATAATGCAGTCAATAATAGTCTGCCTCCTGGATAGCCTCCCTATAAGAACAAAGAGGCACTATGCTCTGAGAGGAGGAGGCCACCATGCTCTCCAATTGCTGTCTCCGGCCCATCTCTACAGCCGCTTGTAGCTCTGCAGCTTGCCTCTACAAAATGGCCTAGTCTTTCTCGGCCCTGGCCTGATCCCTCTCCGCCGTCAAAGTCTGAACCTGAGCCTGCAGCTGTACAATTAGGGCATCTCAAGGAACTGGCTGTCCTGCTGGATGTGCTCGTGGGGGCTACACATGAGGCTGATCTTCACCCTCAACTTGTGGTGGTGCGTCTGCCTGATCCTGCTGCCTAACTCGCACTTGGTCCTGATCCTACATTTGAAGATCTGCCTGGACCGACTGAACTAGAACCCTGACTGGCTGATCCTGCCGCTCACCATCTCTCTGTCCTCGTCCTCCCCCTCTGCCCCTCAATCTCCACCGAGTGGAGGGTGCTCCTAGAACTGTTAACTGCAGGGGTGGCCGAAACCAATCTCTGTAGGCCTATGTCACGCCTGTATCTGCAGGTCCCTGATCATATACCCACGGCCGGGCTACCAACTTTCTAAAGTTGTCCACTGCCTCAGAAGCAGTAATGTATCACCCCCACGAGCCCTGCGATACCATGTGGGAAAATATAGCCATGTAGGCATCATCTGGCCGGT
The DNA here is from genome assembly GCA_007258455.2 of Sequoia sempervirens. Taxonomy (NCBI): domain Eukaryota; kingdom Viridiplantae; phylum Streptophyta; class Pinopsida; order Cupressales; family Cupressaceae; genus Sequoia; species Sequoia sempervirens. The sequence goes on from VDFB02377221.1 coordinate 16,670, forward strand.
CTTGTGGCTCACCAAACTGATGCTTAACGCGCCCTGGTAGGTATTTCTCAACCATCATATGCTCCCGCCCTTGCATAAAGCGGTCCTGGTGGGAAAATAATATCTGTTGTGCATCATCGAACCATGTGGGGCGACCAAGGTACGAGCACCATATGAAAGCCTGCATATCATCCAGGACCCTCCTCCAATGAGGAATCCCGTGCTCACCCGTGTGTGTAAAAGACACACCACCTCTGTAGAGCCACACTAGGGGATCATTAGGCCCCATCGGCACTGGAATGACTCGCAGCTGGAGAACAGAGATGTGCTCCCACGCCCACACATGAAGAAGCGTAACACCTGCTCCAAGTGCTCTGTCGTTGAGTTAGACGTACTCGTGCAAGTCTCTGTGGAGGGAGGCTAGAAGGATAGGCCCCCAAGCAAAACGAATAGGCCTTTCGTGCATCACCATTCACTCCCAGCCCCCAGTCGGGATTAAAATATCAACCTTGTCTATCTGGGGCAACGAGACCTAAAATAATCATTGCAGCCACCAAGCAGAAGGGTGAAGTCAGGGCCCTGTGACGCTCTAACTCTATTTGACCCTCGCAGTAGATAACATCCTTTGTGGCGAGGACTGTGTGACAAGCGTCCTGTCTGGCATCCATGTCATGAATAACACGCCACCCATGTATTGACAATTTGAGGATCCACCACATGTCCTCCAGGGTGATGGTGGCCTCGTGAATAGGAAGGTGGAAGGATGAGGTCTCACTGTGCCATCTTTCGGCAAGCACTGACATCATCCCAAGGTGGGTCCGCACAGGTGCTGCATAAGCAATGTACCATAATCCCATGTCCCGCAGCCGATCCTGCTCCCTTTCGCTTAGATCTCGCAAGTAATTGAAAATCTCCAGTGATCTGTGCTCCCGAGAATAGAGCTCCCTCATCGCGTCCTGCATCAAGAAAGGTCACCATGTTAAAATTTTTGAGAAATTTTATTCCGAACGTTCAAAAAGCCACCCCAGTGTCGCTATCTGTGAAGGCGTCGCAATTTGAATTTTAAACTGTGACATTGGAGTGCTAGACTCTGAAAATGCACCGCCGCGGTGCACTTTTCTAAAAAGTGCGCAGTTTGCAAAAACCCTAGTCTAAAAGTCCACCGCCGCGTCAGACTTTGAAATGCCTCTGCTGGAGGTAACATAGGCGTCGGAGTTTGAAGTTTGTTTCCAAACTCCAAACTCCACCGCGACGGTGCATTCCACGATGGCGGGCTAGTTTGGACCAACGAGCGCTGCAGTTTGAATTTTGAGCGGCACTATATAGCACCGCTATAGAGAAGCTAAGTTTAAAAGCATTAAATAAGTACAAAAAATGAAAAACGAAGCTCAGGTAAGGATCACTTACTGGTGCCCCAATGTCGGGAGGTCGCTGGTATGTCCGGACTCAATTAGAAATGTGCATCAGAAGCTATCGTTGCGCCATCTCCTCAGAATATCAAAGCTCAAATTGTAGAATTGTTAAAAGGCTGTGTGAAAATGAATCGAAAGTGACCCCTTAGAGCCTTTTTAAGCTTGAAAATTAGGGTTTTTTGACCCTGTTTGGCTATCTTGCTAGGGTTTTGAACTATTGAACCTATTTTTGTCCGGTTGAGGCCTGTTTTACATCATTTTATTGTGTTTAGACACATTTTTGGCCTTCTGGAGCCTTTTTGGACCTGTCGGGAACCTTGTCCTCTTTTTTCGCGAGATCACCCAAAAATCAAAATTTTTGTCCAATCTCTCGAGGGGGTAGTATATTAGCGTGTTTTCCCTTGCCGGGGCAGCAGTGGGGCAAAATTTTGAAAACGAAAAAATCTTGGCTTTGATTGAGACCATTTAATTCTTTGGACCAACACAACGAGTGCATTGCTTCAAAGAGGGGCAAAATGTAGACATGTAAAATGTACTGATTGACATTGCGCATTTGATCTTGACTACTAACATCGCTTCATCCCAAATCATCCCTCGGTCTAACCATTTAATCAAATAACCTGTATTTGATTAAATTCATCACATTTCATTCCTTAATAAAATAAATTATTTTTATCTTGTTAAGTCATTATCTCTCATTAATTAAATAAGCCATTTTATTTAATTAGTTCCTAAATCTCCGTTTTAATTAAATAATTCATGTTATTTAATTAAATCTCTATAGTTCCTTTATTAAATTAAATAAATCAAACATTTATCTAATTTAATCAAACATCACCCCCCTTTGGTTAAATAAATCAAAATATTTATTTAACTAGGTCTTAATCATTTTCACCTTTTTTTTGATTTATTTCAACCCACAAATCTAAATCAATTAGTCAAATCACCTAATCCCTTCATTAAATTAATTAACCTTGATTAATTTAATCTTCTCTCATGTCCCATCCTCCATCTTTTGCCACTTGCATATGAAAATAGGGTTATTTGATTTATTAAATCCCTATTTATCTTCAACATGGCATAAAGGAGGAATATTCTTCAAATTTGAAATTCAAATCTAAGTTGACTTTGTCCTTCCAACAAGGTATTCATTCCCTCTTACAAGTCCTTTTGCATTGAGCCAAGTGGCCATAACTCCATTTGACTCTCCCTCCACCTTGCCATTAATACAATTTCAAAATTCAAATATTGGCATTTATTGGCACATTCATCAAAACTTGCACATCCTTGGCCCATTCAAATGTTGACAAGTGACACTTTGCCATTGGATGAAATTTAGTCCCACATTGCTCTATTTTGGGCATTCTTTCAACTTGTCATTCTATAAATAGAGAGTTCCTCTATTATATTTGGCATCCACAATTTGAGTAAACTTACTATGCTCAAATATTTAGCAATCTTCATCCATACTTTTGAATTTGTAGCTAGGTTATGCAGGTTTTCATTTTGGAGCATTCATCACTCTTCATCAAAGTGGATCAACTTTCATCATCAAATCACTATTGCATCATTGGAGTTGGGAAATGGCCAATTTTCACATCAAATTGGCACCAATTCCCTCAAGAGATTGAGAATTTACTTTGCTTTAAAATAAGATTTGATATGTTTTAAGTTTTGTTGTATTCTTCATTTCATTTCCTCTCTCTTTTGCAATTTAAATGCAAATTTTGAGGAATCTACATTCTAGCTTGCATTCGATCTAATTTGTTGTTTGTTTATTGTGCCATTGCAGGTTTAAGATCTAGGTTCGCACATTTGGCGCTAGAAGGAGGGCAATCTCGTTTTCTAATCATCTTTTTCTCAAAATTTCCGTGTTTTTCTTTGTCTATAGGAAAACTCCTATTTAATCCTATTTTCACTTATCTTTTTCTCCTTGTCATCTCATCCCTCTTTATCTCCATATCTTTTTTGTTGCATTGTATTTCCATGTGATTGCCCATTTCCTTCCCATTACCCTATTTTCCTCCTTGTTTCCATTTCCTCTCTTGGACAGCATATTAGTTTGTGTTATTCATTTCTATTTATAAATTTATCATAGACTAGATTTTATTTTTTTATTTTCTTGTTGATAGCAATTTTTTTTGTTATGGATTTTGATCAAGTAATCTACTGTTTTTGCTATTTGGTCCTCTTTTGGTATGGACTTCAATCAAATAATCTTTTGTTTTTGCTATCAGAGTTCTTCTGCAATAGATTTTGATCAAGTAATCTACTGTTATTCGATCTTTTTTTATTATAGATTTCAATCAAGTATTCTGTTGTTTGTGCTATCTGTTCCTCCTTGAACAATGTTGTTAAAAGATTTAGTTTTAAAATATCAGCATAATTGATTTATATGTCCTCTTGTCTATTTAAAGATGTTATACATGCAGAGACAGTTTTTTTTAATATTTTTCTTCAGTTGTATTTCTTAATCTTTATGGGTCTTAATGGCTAGGTTGAAATTTGTACTGGGTAAAAGCTATTTTTTTCAATTTGAAAAGCTCCTTCGAATGATACAATAGCCAAAGAAAGGTAAAGGTGACTAAATTTTAAACAAGGAGCCTATGTTTCTGAAAACTAGAAGGAATTTCATACTTCACTGATGAAAGTCAAGTGGGTATGAGGAGTGTTGAAAACAATAGGCATTATTTATCACTATGACCCTGTTTCATTTTCTGGTAAAACCAGTTGGAGAATTTGGTTCAGGGGCGCTTATTTACTCTTGCAGTATAGGTGGACAATAGATTTACCTTCTGCAAGGTCTGACTGCACAAATTTCTCTAAACAACAAGATAGCTGTTTCTGCTCACATTATTTTTGAAGATTCGACGTTCCTTTGTTCTTAACTGCTACCATTATTACTTCAATTCTGATGTATAAATAGGTCCCACACTACTTTTTTCCCACAAACCTGAGATTGATTTCAACTTACTAAGTATAGATCAATAATGCAGATATGTTCCCCTGCATTCCACACCTTATGGTTGAGAGTTATTAAAATTATGATATTGCTATCAGAATTTAATTTTTGTAATATTTCGAATCAATTTTTTTGGTTCATGTTTCATGAGTAGTAGTTTACAAGAACCCATCTCTTATGATAATGAATGGTCTACTTAACACTCATTACACCTAGGTGATATTCACAGAGATAAAACATTAAACCTTACCCAAAAATCAACTATCCCAGTTATAGAAACTCCAAAAAAGGTCCTAAAAGAGTCTTACTAAATTTTCTCTAGGAGAGACTATGTCCGTGCAGCACTACGAAAGATGAGTTTAGTTGCAACAAACAAAATTGATATATGAGTTTAGTTCATTCAGGAAGAGCAACACTTACCCAATTGCGATAAATGTCTTATAATGCATCTTATCAGCAAGGTGATTGCCCTTGACAACGGGGCATCTTATCAGAAAGGTAGTTTCCCTGGAGAATGGGGCAAGTATCAAAAGTATTTGGAAATGACGTCTTATCGGCAAGGTAGTTGAACTTGACAATGGGGCTAAGGGGCAAAGTATTTTTGAAAAGCACATCTTATCTGCAAGTTAGTTGTGCTTGACAATGGGGCTAAGTGGCAAAGTATTTGAAAATCATAAGATTTGTAGACATTATTTTCACAGTTCATAATGTTAGAGAAAGAAACTTCTGGATTTGACTGAATTTTTTCTCTCTCAACGTTTGAGATCAAACTTCATGATCCATCATCAGAAGAGCAAGCACAAGATTTTATAATGTGTCTTTTAATTTAAGATGTGTTGTTATTTTTCATTGGATAAAAGCCAAGTGAAATTGCATCCAGAGTTTCAGAACTAATTCAAGAGAAATGGAAACATTAGAAGAACAGAGAACAATAACAGAGTTTAATAGAAACATCCAGAATTTCAGAACCGATTTAAGAAAATTGAAAACATCAAAAGAACAGAAAACAATAATAGATTCCAGTCTAAATATCTATAATTTCTGAACCAACTCAAGAGAATTGGAAACATCTGAAGAACAGAGAACAATAACAGAGTCCAGTCTAAACATCCAGGGTTTCAGAACCAATTCAAGAGAATTGTAAACATCAGAAAAGCAGCGAACAATCAGCATTATTAAAGTAGGGAAATCCTTGAGTCGATGTCTCTTGTTTGCCTAAGCAATGGAATTGAAGAGTATGATTAGGGCTCAAACATAAAATGACTATCACGAGTGTAGAAAATTGAAATCAAAAGTTTCATCGTCTGGCTAAAATATTACAAGAATATGATATTTTAATCAAATTTTCACAACCTTTTGCCGAGAAGTTGGAAAGTGCAAATAAAAACCATTGCCTCTAGAATGATTGCTAATTAAATTGGAGAAAGAACCTTCGTGTACTAATGCATCCAATTTTTTATCTCAATTCAAAATGACAATGGCGTTTGGGCTTGTGAAAATGTTCTTGGTCAAGCGTGTCCCACAACTGGTTCTAATTTCGAAGAGGTTAAAAATATCAGTATGGTTATTAGTTTCAAAGAGAATGATTGAATATAATTTATTTTATTTTGATGATGAATTATAGAGTGTGATCTGAATTTATATGAATAAAATAAATTTATATAATATAATTTAGAAATTTTACAAACTATTATCACGAACAATAGAAATTTCAACGCAAAGGTGGTGGGCCCACCATCCACGTGTCCACAAAGAAAATGTTACATTTTAGTAAGATCTCCTTCAACATGTTTTCGATTAGATTTATTATATTTCTTGTTTGCATGTTTAAGTCTTTAATTATATTTCAAGTTGTTTTAACCTAATTAATTATATTTCTGGCTGTATTTTTTCCTATTAAGTAGATTTTTTAAGTACATATGTTTGTTGTTAGTATAAAGAGTGGATTTGATGGTGAGATTCAATATGATTTTAATTTGATTAATTATATTTCTTACTTTCATGTTTTAAAGTCTTTTTTGTTTATTAATGTTGACTCAAAATTTTCAAGTATATATGTTTGTTGTCAACTTCAGTTCAAATCCGACGATGAGATTTCAGTGAGCAAATAATAAGAATAATGATAATGACAATTACTCTCAAGTTTTGTATCATTAGTATATTGAATTATTGATTTTTTTGTTTTATTATTTTGTCATCTTTCAATATGATTTTGACATGGAGATTTTAGGTGATGGATATTATATGGATTTAATAATTATTTATATGTTTGTATTTATTGTGTGTAATTGAATGTGCAATGAAATTTTTATTTGGTTTTTATTATTTCTATGCATATATTTAGAGATTCTTAGTTGTACAAGGAACAATTCATGGTGATAAAGCAATGGTAGGTTGCATTTTGCATTGGAGGGTACGTAGATGTATAGTAACAAAAATTGCATACTTGACATTATTGAATTATTGATCTTTTTGTTTTATTATTTTGTCATCTCCCTATATAATTTGAATGTGAATAATTTAGGTGGCAGATACTACGTAGATTTAATTACTATTTCTATGTTTGTATTCACTATGTGTGGAATGAATGTGCAATGAATATTTATTTGGATTGTTTATTATTTATATGCTTACATTTATAGGTTCTTAGTTGTAGAAGGGACAACTCATGGTTACAAAGTAATGTTAAGTTGCATTTTGCATTGGAGGGTGCGTATATGTGTAATAACAAAAATTGTATACCTTACAATTTATTTTATTGTGTTTTGCACCTACTTTAGTGTTTCTCCCCAACGTTCTCTTATCACCCCTTTCTAGCCTTTATTGTTTATTTATTTTCCATACTATCTCTTTATTTTCTCCTCCCCTTTTATTTTTCCCTTTGTCTATGTCTTTTCCCTATTCCCAAGCCTTATTTTCTATCCTTGTGTCACCCTTTTCTCTTTCCATGCCTTTTCCTCTCTCCTATATATTCCTTCACTCTTAAGTTATCCTTATACCTTCTATGTGATGGCTACCCATTGCACCAAAAACTAAATGTTATCCTTTCCCCTCTCATGTGAGACTCACCTTTCCCCTATATCTTCTTTACAAATCATAACTCCAAATTAGTTAAAACAACTAAATCAATAATCTTTTTTCACCTATTTTTCCTCTCCATTAGATTTGAATTTCTTTGATATATGGTAAAAATGTGTCCTCTAGGTTTGTACCACCATTTTATAGCCCTACAAGTTTAATGTTAGGTTCCCTTTAGGTGACTTACACATTTCAACTTGTTCTTGCCTAAAATTTTCTCAAAAATCTACAAAGAGCCTTTTCCTTTTAGTTGTATACCACACACATATCATTCAAGAATTCACTCGCTTGCATCATCTTGTTATTAGTTTACAATTGTGGGAGCATTGGAGCCTTGTTACACTATTGGATCATCATTATAGTTTTGGAGTATTTTGAAGCTTTGGCATGGTCTTTGTGCGGTCTTTTCTCTCCTTTTAATTACCCTCTCATTCTCTTTCCTAATTTCCTTTCCATTTGTTAGTTTTAGGACCATAATTTAATTAAACAGAAATAAAACAATTCTAAACAATATAACATAGCATATACCCTAGGAAAACCCTCCTTGACGGAGAAAAACCCAACAACAATATATCACTTATATATTGATAAAATAGTGGCAATAAGCTTTACAATTTTGGCCAATCACAAGGCCGATCTAATGCAATGATAATGACACCACTCTTGATGCAAATATACAACCAATGAAGAATGCCAAACTCCTTGATACAAATATCAATTTTCTCTTAGAGGAAAACTTCTGCTGTAGATATGCGAACTTGACTAGATATTAATTGGATGATCAATGGAGAAGAAACACCTTGATTATATACACATGGATGTGACTCTTCATGAAGAGTTGGCCTCATACAAAGTGATACGTCTTCTACAAGAGGTGGTGATCATTTAATTTAAGTCAGCTTCCATAAATAAAATGTAAATTATTATTTGAATAGAAGCACCCATTCATCAATGTCGGCCTCAAATAAATAAGTAGCCACGACTTTATTTATTTGATTATTATTTAAATCGGGTGAAGGATGACACCCGTAGCTATAACATCAACACTCCCTCTTAACTAGGGAGGAATCCTTCCAGATATCCATGTCATGGAGTTTCTCAACATGACACCCACAATGGCTACACCCATTTGTGGAAAAGAGTTCATCACGGAGTCACTCAACGTGATATTGTCACGGAGTCACTTAACATGACGTCCACCATGGCTGCACCCATGTATGGAAAGAAACATGTGTACAAGTTCCCATCATTGAGTCACTTAACGTGATGTCATCATGGAGTCTCCCAACATGACGTCCACTATGGCTTCTCCCATGAGTGGAAAAACACAAGTTCAAAGAATTCATCATGGAGAATCTCAACGTGATGTTGTCATGGAGTCGCTCAACATGACATCCACCATGGCTACTCCCATTGGGTGGAAAAAACCACATCTCCATCTCAGAGATGGAAAAGGGCTTTCACCTCATATTTCTTTGTCTTAGAGAAATATGCATTATAGCAAATAACAAAGATCATTGATGCCGAGTTTCCCTCTCAGCAAGGGCTTCATTCTCCACAACTCCAAGTTTGTCTAAAAAATGCACAAACTTCACTACCTTGAAGTAAAGAACCAAGATTAAAGTATTGACAGATAGCTTCACATAGCTTTGATTGTCAAAATGAATAATAGTCGGCTCCAATGATTGTCCAAACAATCTTGCAAGGAGCTTCCGAAGCCACACTACTTCTCAAGCTGCTACACATGCTGCAATATATTTGGCCTTTGCAGTGCTTAGTGCCACTGAAGATTGCTTCCTCCTACACCAAGAAATCATGGCAGACCCCAAGCTAAAGCAACATCTAGAGGTGCTCTTTTTGCCAGCTACACTCTCGACCCAATCAGAATCATAATAGCCTTGTAACTTTAGATCTACACTAGAAGTATATCTCAAGCCATATCCAACTGTGCCACACAGGTATCTCAAGATATGCTTTGCTGCAACTAGATGAATTTTCCTTCATTCACACATGAATTGACTGAGGGAACTCACTGCATAGCAAATGTCTGGTCTAGTATTGACTAGATACATCAACGATCCAATCAACTGCCTATAATTATTGGGCTCTACCAGATTTGAACTAGCTGCAGAATCACTCAATTTCTTCAAATTTGTTTCCATCGGTGTGGACATAGATTTGCAATCCATCATCCCAAATCTCTTCAAGATATCTATGGTATATTTCCCTTGACTTAGAATAATCTCATTGGGTCTCTGCCACACTTCCAATCCTAGAAAATAATGCATAAGACCTAGATTTCATCTCAAACTCAGAAGCTAACTCCTTGCATTTGATTATGAGATATTCTGCTCCAGTAAGAAATAAATCATCAACATAAAGAACCAAGATTAAAGCCTCACCATCAACTACCTTGAAGTAAATACTTGAATCTGCATCATTCTTGGAGAATCCCAAGCTCATCAAGTATTGATCAATCCTCTCATACCAAGCACAAGGAACCTGCTTAAGGCCATACAAAGCCTTCTTCAATCTGCAAACATGAGACTCCTTCCCATGAATCACAATGCCATCTAGTTGCTCGATGTATACTTCTTCTTCAATCACACCATTAAGGAATGTTGTTTTTACATCCATTTGATGTAGCTTCCATCCTTTAGCTGATGCAATAGCAATGATAGTCCTGATAGATGTATATTGAGCAATAGGAGGAAATGTCTCCTCATAATCTATTCCCTCTTTCTAAGAGAATCCTCTAGCCACAAATCTTTCTTTGTACTTCTCAATGCTCCCATCAGCTACATGCTTGATCTTGAAAAGCCACTTGGAAGATACAACTAATTTCCCTTCAGGTCTAGGTACAACATCCCAAACATCATTCTTGATAATAGATTGATACTCTTTGGTCATAGCATCTCTCCATACCTGGTGATTTGATGTTTCCTCAACACTAGAAGGCTCAGATTCAATGATGTGAATCATCAATGTTACATAGCTTGGAAAATTTTGTGGTCTTTTGCTTTCTCTGAATGTGCATCTAGGAGTTGCATACTTCTCTGCCTCTTGCATAGTCTGTCTAGCTCATAGAGGTCTTTTTCGACCTATGGCAATGTCTCTCAGACCATCAGTAGGTTCTATGGGATCAACTGGATCACTAGCCTCTTCTAGTTTAGTAGACTCCCTTTGAATCTCAGGAGTGTGATCAGGATAAATGTCCATATCCTGAGGAGTCTCAAGTTCTTCATTATCTATCTCCATGTAGGACCCTTTAGATATTTTGAATGCAACATCTTCTTCAAAAGAGACATCCCTGTTGATCTCAATCTGTTTATGTCCTGGAATGTAAATCCTGTAGGACTTTGAAGATTCACTGTAACCCACAAATATTCCTTTCTTGCCAGAAGGTTCTAACTTAGGTCTTTTATCTTTAGACACATGAATATAAACAAGACAACCAAATATTCTTAAATTACTAACCTCAGGTTTCACACCTGTGAAAGCTTCTTTAGGAGTCATATTTTCCAATATTCGATGAGGGCTCCGATTCTGAACATACACTGCAGTTCTGGAAGCTTCTACCCAAAGGAAAGTTTGTAAGTCTTGATCATGAATCATATCCTTGGTTTCCTCAACTATGGATCTATTCTTCCTTTCTGCAACTCCATTTTGCTGAGGATTGTACGAAACACAAAACTCCCCCTTAATCCCTGCCTCAATGCAGAAATTACGGAAACCTTTAGAAGTGTATTATCCGCCATTATTAGATCTCAAAATCTTTATCCTCTTCACATAAAATTTTTCAACTTGAGCCTTAAATTATTTGAATCTATCAAGTACTTCTTCAAACTCTTTAGACTTGAAAAAATAAATCCAAATCTTTCTAGAATAGTCATCAATGAAAATCACATGATACCAAAAACCACTCAAGGATGCCACAAACATTGGACCACACAAATCTAAATGAACAAGATCTAGAATTCCTTTTGATCTACTTTCACTACTATGAAAAGGACCCTTAGAATTCTTACCCATTGCACAACCTTTGCAAATGCCATCATGCTCCTAACTAAGCTTCAGTAGACCCATGACCATCCTCTCCATGGATGGAAGAGCTTTGAAATGTAGGTGAACAAGTCTCCTATGCCATAGCTCACTCGAACTAGAAGAATCATGCAACAATTCTTGAATTGGACAAATAGAAAGTTTATATAGATTCTCTTGATGAACACCAATCACATGGGCTATTTTGATGCTAGAGTTCTTTGGCCAGGCAAGAAATTTTCCTTAAGAGAATGCAACTTGATACCCTTTGTCCTCCAAAGTTGAAATTGATACAAGATTTCTCTTGATTCTTGGTACAAACAAGACATCACTCAAATGAAGAGGGATGCCAGAATCTAGATGAAGAGAGGTGGCTCCAACACCTTTCACTAAATAACAAGAATCATCTTTGATTATCACTTGTAGGTTGGTTTCTCTTTCTACCAAGTCTGAGATGCTCTCAATATCCTGTAATGTGTTGAGAAGCACCACTATCAATCAACCATGTGCTACTGTCAGTAGGAACATTTCTTGATAGAGAAAAGATGAATAGAAATCCTCTTGAGTTGTCTCTTGATTCCTTTTGAGGTTAGACATCATCAACATCCACAGTAGAAGCATGTTTCTTTGGTCTTGTTGCACAATCTCTAGCATAGTGACCATACTTGTAACATATGAAACACTGAATATGGGAGAGATCCTTCTTCTTCTTTGGTTTAGGAGAATAATCTGATTTCTTGTCTCTATTCCTCTTGAAATTTCCTTTTCTCCCTTCTCTTCCTTTCCTTTTGGAAGTTTGAGCAGCAAGAACATGATTGTCTTCATTGTGAGAGGTTTGTCCATTATCTCTTGCTACCAACTTGGATTCCTCTTGAATGCAATCAACTCTAAGATGATCAAACTTGGGTAATTTGGATCTTCCACAAATACCTTGGATAAAGGGCTCCCAAGATTGACGAATACCATTAAGTGCCAACATGACTAAGTCTCTATCTTCAACTATATCTCCAATGGAATATAGTTGATCTTTCAACTCAGTGATCGTCATGAAGAAGGAGATGATGGAATCTCCTTTAGCCATCTTGATGTGATGTAGTTGTTTCCTCAAGGAAAGAGCTCTGCTAGTGTTATTGATCTCATAAAATCCTTCCAAATTCTTGAACATATCTTTGACCGTCTTCAGCTTGGAGATAATTGGAACAAGGTGATCCTTCATGGAATCAATCAAGATATTCTTATCCTTCATTCCATTCTTCCTCCATTGACTTTTCTCAGTGTCATCGGAAGGATCAGGCACCTCACTCTCCACGAAATCGAGAATATCATATTCTTCCAATGCAATAAGAACTCTGAACTTCCAAGAGGTGAAGTTAGATGCACCATCAAGCCTATCTTCAACCTTGAGTTCGTTCACCATTTTTGAAGCTAAGATAGACTCCCTTAGATGAGAAGAAAAGAAGAAGATTTCACTGCTCAAACAAATCTGATCTCGATCTTGCTTAAACCTGCTTTGATACCATGCTAGTTTTAGGACTAGAATTTAATTAAGCATAAATAAAACAATTCTAAAAAATAGAACACAACATATACCTTGGGAAAACCCTCCTTCTTGAGGGAGAAAAACCCAACAATAATATATCACTTACATATTGATAAAATAGCAACAATAAGCTTTACAATTTTGGCCAATCACAAGGCCGATTTGATGCAACGATAATGGCACCACTCTTAATGCAAATATAAAACCAATGAATAATGTTGAACTCCTTGATACAAATATCGATATGCTCTTAGAGGTGAACTTCTATTGTAGATATGCGAACTTGACTAGATATTAATTAGATGATCAATGGAGAAGAAACGCCTTGATTATATACACATGGAGGTGACTCTTCATGAAGAGTCAGCCTCATACAAAGTGATATGTCTTCTACAAGAGGTGGCGATCATTTAATTTAAGTCGACTTCCATAAATAAAATATAAATTATTGTTTGAATAGAAGCGCCCCTTCATCAATGTCGGCCTCGAATAAATAAGTAGCCACAACTTTATTTATTTGATTATTATTTAAATCAGGTGAAGGATGACACCCATAGCTATAACATCAACACCATTTAATCCTATTTTCACCTAATTTATTGTTTTCTCCTTCTCATATCATCCCTCTTTAGCTCCATATCTTTTATGTTGCTTTCTATTTCTATTTGATTTCCCATTTCCTTCCCATTACCCTATTTTCCTCCTTGTTTCTATTTTCTCTCTTAAGAAGCACATTAGTGTTGGTGTTATTCATTTCTATTTATAAATTTATCATAGACTAGATTTTATTTATGTTTTTATTATTAGGCCACATAGAGCTATGTTGGAGTTAAAAATAAGGCGATTAATTGAGGTAGCTTCTCCTTTAACCTAATCATTTGTATAAGGTTTGTAACACACAATCTATCTTATAGGTGAAATTCAAAAGAGCCGATGTATTTTGGACATTTGTGGTAGTTATAAGAACTGATTAACATGTTAAGATTGTCGACAAGAAATTGCAAACCAAATATTTGTGTGATTTCTATGTTATTGTTGTATTTTATACTAGTTTTTGGATAAGGAAAATAATCAAAACATGTGTGGTGGATCACAAAATAATGTGACACATTACAAAATAATACACATGAAAATAAACATACACTTATACACCATTCACATATATAATCTCCATACACTTCTTATGTATTCATCATATAATTTACATCATCATACATTATTTATCTATCAATCAATACAATTATATCTCTTGTATATCTCTCACTTCTCCATCTATATGCTTTCTATCTCTATACCTTGTTTTATCTAACTCCTATCTAGGTGTGGTACACATATGTTCATGATTACACATAGGGACATGTCTCTATCCATACTCCTTCATATTTGTGCCTCTTTAGAGTTTTCATAATCACCTATGCGTGTTTCACTATTGTTCTATTAGTCTATGGTAACTTTGATTGAATATGTTATGCTCAAGGATATGTTCTCTTATTATCAACCTTTGGCAGCCTTACGAGTTTTGACCATTGGCCTTTGTTATGCCATCCTTTTAGATTTTCAACCTAATGGGAATGGCTCTAATTTTTCCTACTAACATAATCTCCTAGCGTAAGCCATTTCTTGTCCTTAAAAAAATCTAGCTATATTTCTATTGCTCGAAAAGAAAACCTCAGTTTGGTACATATAAAAAAGTGTATTGCTATGAAAAATCTACCAAAAAAATTACCAAAATTCATCTTATGGTAGAATATACTTTATATGTTTAGAAAATGGTTATAGGTATTTTTCCATTGGAGAATAGCCTAGTACAAGTAGTGCACTTTCTCACTATTATTAACTAACAATTTTTTTGTCACTAATAGAAATATCTTAATAGAATCTTCCATTTTCTATAAATCTATCAAAAGCCCTGTCATTGGAGCTAGCCATAAACTTACCACTTCCCTTAATTGTTTCATTTATAATATAATTTTTTTTCTCTTGCAAATGGTGGAATTGGTCATGAAAATTCTCAATTTTTACTCTTATGGTTCCATTTGAGTCTCTCATGGTGTCATGAGTTAGATGCGTAGTATATTTTTCTCTCCAAGTTATCAATATGAGTTTTTATTTATTTCTTCAACTCTATCTTTTACATTTTTTTCTAATCATTCTTAGTTGCTTTTCCTCATACTTTTCCAAAATATACTCTTTAAACTTGGCCTTTTTCTCATCTCAACTTCTTATCTCTATGAGTAGCCTAGTGATTATTATTCCTAATTGTTGTTCTAATGGTAAAGAGTGTTGAACACCTAGAATACTGAGAGGAGGGGTGAATCAATATTCCTCTAAACCAATCAAACACAACCCATCTAATTAATTGAATAAAAATAACTGCAATGTAGAAGGAAAGCATGAATACAACCACAAAATCACATGACACATGAACACAAGTATTTTTATGTGGAAAACCCAAAAAGGGAAAAACCATGATGAGAGTTAGCTCACAATATATTATATATGTATATAAGATATTACAAAGGCTCACTACCAAGACACACTATCCAAAAAAGAGATCACAATTCACTAATTACAAAGAAGGGTTGGCAACACTTCCTATTTGAATTGATACAATAGTATCTATCATATGCTAGATTACAACCCCATTGAGGTACAAAACGATCTTCACACAATCAGCTTATAATTGTATCACACACATGCAGGTGATTCACCATACATGTCACAAATATGCTCTGCTCTACCACATTCACATATCATATATCCCTTTCATACTTTTCTACACCATTATTCTCACACACACCCACACTCATATGCTATCACCTCAGTAAATATCTCACATATATACTCACATAAGGTGAAACTTCAATTAGGTTGGCCTAATTAGAAGTAACACACAAAAACTAAACATGTCATCCTCAAAGTATTTCATCCATGCTTAGTGCCTAAATTCAACACTCAGTTTACATCAAGATAGGTCGACATGGACCTAAATATAAATCCCATATAAGATAGAGTTTCTCAATTATTCTCCACAAATCATCAATCATGTCAGGTCGGCCCAAAATAGACCTAAACACAAAAATATCCAAGAGCTTATGCAATCTTATCAATTGTGCTACCTGAAAACTCAATCTCCCATCGAATTCTCATCCAACTGAAATTCATTAGATTATCTTCATCATCACAAGACAAAATAATTATTTTTGAAGAAGTGCATAATCTCCCACACTGGTACACTATTTAGAAGATAACTGCGATATGCAGAGCCACACGTTATTCATACTTTTTAGAAACTATATAAAATGCCACAAAAACTTGAATGCCACTTCATCTGATGGATTCAAAATTGTAGTTATGATTGTAGAAGATTATACCAACGTGCAGTGAAGTGCGGACCCAAAAATTGACGCACTGAGCCACAATACTTGACAAGGGAAACACATAGCCAAATTCCTGATAAACCATGCTTTTTGGATCAACTGACACTATACAAAGGTCACCAAAAAATACTTCCTTGTTATGCTAGGATGATCATCACAATGTTGACATCAATGAAAACACTGGATCAACTAATGTATGTACACTTCATGCTCATGTTGCCAAACTGCATCATTAGTGACAAACTTCCAAACTTCCAACAAAGAGGAATCTACCATGACTTGCAATAGTTCTAATTGGACTTTTGCCATTTTTTAATCTCATTGATCACCATATGCTACATCAAAAGTATTTCCCTAGAACCAATTTGAAGGATATGTTCTATTTTAAATTTTTTAATTGGAGGGATTTACATTAAATAGACTTGAGGTCCCAATGGTGTGGAGTTGAGAAATGTATGTGCCAAGGTAACTACTAGTTGGATTTGTGTTTGTTGACAAATGAATTATTTTATCATCTTTATGGGATAAAAAAGTTACCATGTGGGTGTTTCTCTCTGTTAGATTTCTCTAAATGGAAATAGTTACAAAAATGAAGAGAGCTAAAAGCAATTATAAAAAGAAGATCAATATGAAAGAATAATAGTATTTTATTCAAGGATGCAATATGCAAAAGAGATCAATGTAGTGATTCATCAAAGATATACAATATAGAGCCTCATAGTTTTCAAATCCAATGAAGATGAGGAAATTTTAATCTTTCAAATCCAAGAGGATAAGGAAATAGTATAATCCCATGAAAGGATATAATTTATCCTATCCTACCTAAGTAATAAAATAAATTACCTAAATAAACTTAATTTAATAAGTCACAATTAAACAATTACACCAATACTCTCTAGATAATTCACCCATAATATATTTTTATTTATCTTTTTCTTGTTTCACCTCTTCACATTGAACATGTTCGCTATCCAAAATATCACATTGAGGTGGGGTCTCTTTGTGTAAATATTCTTCTATGTTTTACTATGAATTCTCATTTTTTTTGTCTTCACCTATGGACTATAGTGTGTTTATTTATCCTCTTTCCATCTCTTAGTGTTTTTTCTCTTCCTCTTCCTATATTGTATTATCTTGGAGGTCTTTGATTAGCTCTTTTGCTAATATATTTTCCAAGCCATACTCTACCTCATATTTTCATAATTTCACTTTTTCTAATGCAACCTTTTTATCATTAGACTCTCATAAACCTTCTTTGTGGCCTCAAATTGCTTCATTCCTTACTCTTTCTTTTGCTTCCTCTATTTGTGATAATATAGTATCAACACTTTTCTTGGATATTAACTATTCATTCTCTAAATTTATCAATTATACTCTACCATTTGGCGATAAGTCTAACTCTTGGACAATATTATCCAATGCATCCTTCCTAATAATTTCTTCTATTTGAGCAACCTCCTCTCTCTTCATTATGATTTCTTCTACTAACTCCTTTGGAAAATATTTTATTGTACCAAACATGGGGTAAGAGCTTCCAAAAATATAATAAAGCATGACTTGAAGAATGAATACTTTGTTTGGTGTAGAGGCAATTACGTATGTTTGCATCACCTCCAATAGTTTTTCTTTTATGAAGAGTGATTTGTAAAGGACTTGTGCATTCAATACATCCTCTTTTTCCTTTGCCACTTGAATTTTTGAACTCTTTGATGGTGTAGCAGGTACTTCGAGTTTCTCCTTTTTAGTTTCTTATTTTTCCAAATGATCTTGTCACCCTTTGTTGTATATCTAATTTTAGTTTCTTAGAAGGCTTAGCCAAAAGTTATTCTTCCTCTTCTTCCTCCTCAAATAATTGGACAAATGTGCTCTTATATTTTTTTATTTTGTCTTATTTTCCCTTTTTCTTTTTCACACTCATTTGTATAGTGCTTCTATTGTGACCTGTGTTAATTTTTCTTCTCCTTCATATGGCAGTAGTGTAGTAGATTTTTTTAATCTTTGATCCATATAGTGGTATTTTTTTCTCTAATTCTACTTCTTCCAAAATTTTATGGGTCTTTGAATCCCTTAGTTATAAGATGGGGAGCTTTTTTTCAACTTATTTGAGCTCCTCACTTCTTTTCCTTTCCCCCTTTGTTTCTCTATTATGTGAGGAGAGTTAGATATTTTTTATAATGGTTGGGAGTTTTGAATCCTTTTGTATCCCCCATTTTTTAATAGTTTTTCCTTATTTTTTCTCAGCTTATTCTTGTGCTTTTTTAAAAAAATCCATAAAATCAATGTATGTTATAAATTACTTTACATTAGGATCTTTAGGGAGGGATAATACATATTTAGCATTAGGAATAATTAGCTCATTGGAGACCTTATAGGGTAGCCTAGTTACCCAATATTTTCTAAGCACCACTAACTTCATGTATATAAAGTTAGTATCAATCATGATTTTTTTTTGATATCTCCTCACTATCTCATATGAAATTTTGTCTTAGGCTTATATTTTGATTGATTAAAAAAACCCTCACATGTTTCTCTATATTTTTCCATTTCCTGAAAACCCCTTATATGTGCATTAATTTAGGCTCCTATTATTTTTTCATTTGGAAAAAATATAACTAGGGATTCATGGTAGTTTCCATATAAATTAAAGAAGGTAAGGGACAAAAGTAGTGATCTCTAACTAAAAGTGTATCGGGTTTGACTCAAACTAAAGTAGAGAAATATATGTTAAGATGGGTCTGATTGTCCAAATGTTGAAGAGATAGGATGAATAAGGATTAAGGAGGTGGTTAAGCCCCTAGGATCCAAGATCCCATGGAAAACCAACATAAGCACAAAGGAACACACATGCATGATATGCAACAAGATAAGATACACAAACATAAAGTGTCAAAATAAATGCAAAAGGGGTATGGGTAGCAAGTTGTATTATGCTAGAAACCATACAAATATAATAGATTCCACATGGCTAGCAAGATGTATTATGCTATGTTCCATGAAATATAATAGGTTTCATAAGGCTAGCAAGTTGTATTATGTTGTACACTCATGAAATACATGTCCCTAAGAAAGGTGTATTATGTTGGGAAACCATGTTATGCCAATGCCACGCTAGGTTCAACATCTGTGAACAAAGTGAAGAAGGAATTCCAAACTCACCTTAGGGGGTGCAAACAAAACTCACCTTAGGGGGTGCAACAAAAATCGCCTTAGGGGGTGCAAACAAAACTCACCTCAAGGGGTGCAAATAAAACTCACCTCAAGGGTGCAAACAAAAATCACCTTAGGGGTACAAACAAAATTCACCTCAAGGGGTGCACAAACGATATCATGATAAGGTTAAAAACAAAAGGTAATTTATCACCAAAAATCAAAGGGAATTTGCTTAATTCATGAAAGGTCACACCTTAGGGAGCATCGTATATGACATCACCACCAAGAGAGGACCAGTCATGAAATAAAAAATCTCACCTTAGGGAACACTAGTCATAGAATTACCACTAAGGAGAAAGTCATATGCCAAGAAAGATCACACTCTTATAGGTCATCAAGTCTAATGTCACTACAAAAGAGACATGTCACATGGATTAAGAAGACCACAATTTAGTTGACAATGTCACACTTCCTAGGAGATGTATGCTATCATCACTAAGAAGGGACTATTTTTCATGCAAATAATGAGTGGGGGACTATATGCCCCCCGCTTAAAATGTTAGTGTACTTGCTACACTAATATTTTAAGGAAAAATGAAGGGATCCCAATAAGGAATACACCTAGGAAAAGGCTACCTAACCCCTTGCCCCCCAAGTGTAGGGACAAAGGTGAGCCTAGATAGGCTATGATATGTTGCTCCTTGTGAAATGAAATATGATTGAATAAAGCCAAGTTTATACCCCCATGCATGGTAGTGAATATGTTATGATACAACTACCACATTACAAGGAGCAACAACTAATGCTACTGATTAAGATATTTTTGATGTTTTTGAATGACAATAACCAAGACCTCTTATTGTTTCTTACATGTTAGGCTCTATAGGGATTTGGATACCTTGTTCTCTTATACCACACCCTTTTCCATTATAACCAGATTGTTTCAATAGTTGATAACCTCTTCCATAAATAGCTTCCATTTCTTTTGAAGAAAGTAGATTTTTATGTTCATCATATGTAGATGTGAACAAATTTGACACTGATGAAAGACGCTCATTTTTATGTTTGCTTTGTGAAGGTACCACTTTTGAGGTTAGTATCAATGTTGTCAAAGGAATTTTCATTCCCTTCTTAGTTTGTAAACAATTTTAAAATTTATGATAAACTTTTATCATGTAAACCTTATTTTTGTAAACATATTTCAACATACGGTGTAGCATTGAAGGCACTAAATTCATTTCATGAATCCATGGTATACCTAGGAGAAGATTATATGAAGATCCTGGGGAATGACATAGATAGAAGTTTGTAATGTAACCTTGCAAAATTTAACAGGTAATGTTATCACACCAATTGTTTGTTTTCCCACATTATCAAGCCATGAATAGAAAACTCAGTTGGTTGAATTTTAGTCTTATTTTCCTTGATTCTATCCAAAAGGTTCACACTATAAACATTAAGCCCCAAACCATTATCAACAAGGGTATGCCTAATCCCGACCTTGTTAATAACATACAATATCATCAAAGCATCATTTTGTTTTTGTGTTTCTAAAGTAATTCGCTTTGAAGAAAGATAGTGTCCATACTAGGTGAATTCATATCCTCAATCAAAGTAGACACATCGTTTGGTTGTGCACTAGGAGGGATGACAACATTTTGTAAATAATTTTGAAGCATGTTATGATAAGTAGGTGATATTTGAATCAAATCCCAAATGGAGATCTTAGCAGGAGTGCTATAAAGTTGTTTAATAAGATCACATTCTTCACCACTATGCTACTAGATATTAGATGTAGGTGGGAGGTATGGTTGAGGCAATGGAATAGATGTTGGATTTTTTCTTGCTTGCTTATTGTTTCTAGTGTTATATATGTGAGCAACAGTATGATAAATTGGTTTTTGTGGCAAATGGTTTCTAGTAAGTTTTTTTGCAAAGCTTAAGATATGGCCATGAGGTTTAGGAGGTCCTATAATGAGAAGGGGTTTTAGAGGTTAAAAAGGGAATCTTAAGAGGCCCAATTATTAGAGGACTCTTAGGAGGTCCAAAATGATTTTTTGGAGGTACAATAATCAAGGGAGATCTAATGGCCAATTATGCATTCATAACCTCAATGGATTTGACTCCTTGTTGATGATCTTCTATCGAGGGGGGTCTAGGTTTTCCTTAGCATCTAAGCAATCCATCTTACTATCTTTCAAAAGAAATGTATCAATGATATCATCTTGTTTTTCTACCATATCTTCCCAAATGGGTAAAGCATTAGGAGAGGGACAAACAAGATTCTCATGATGCTCAAAGATTGGGTATTCTAACACCAAGATACCTTCATCACAAGTAGGAGAGGCCTTGGGAGAAGGACAATTATGATTGTCATGATTGTCTATAATTTCGTCCTTTTGCACTTAAACATTCTCACAAGTGGGAGAGATGTTGGGAGATGAATGAAGGCTAGGAAAAGTGATGTTAAGAAATGTTTCATTGATCTCATCCTCTTGTGCCATAATATATTCCCAAGTGGGAGAGGTTTTAGGATAGAAACAAACAATATTCTCATGAAATGATTGGGTCTTTTAACACCAAGATACATTTGTCACAAATAGGAGAGCTATCAAGAGAAGAACAAATATGATTGTCATGATTGTCTATGATTGTGTCCTCTTGCACCAAAACACTCTCACAATTAGGAGAGATGTTAGGAGATGAGTGAAGGATAGGCAAAGTGATATTAAGAAATGTGTCAATGATTTCACTCTCTTGCATCAAGGTACTTTCATAATTAGGAAATATATTGGGAGAATGACTAACATGTTTGTTAATGACCTCATTTCTTCCCTAGATTGTACTCATAAGTGGGTGTGTGCAAGAAGTTGAGTCCACTTTTTGGCCAAAAAGTGGAAGTGTTTTCCTTGATTTTTAGGATTTGACACATTTAACCTTAAAATTTGAATCACTTAGAGATGGAATCTTCAAAAAAGTTAGTAATCATAAAATGTAGTACTCGGAGTCTAGTTTCCAAATATGTAATTTATTTCAATACCTAGATTGTAAAAATTGAGTTTCAATAGGCGTTTCTAAAAACCACTGTTTAAAAGTCACCTTTTTATACCATACCATGCACGTGTATGACATCCATATTTTGACCTAAATTATCATATTTTTCTAAATCCTTTTGGAAAAAGATTTGTGACTCACTAAAGCTTGTTTTCAATATTTTTTTGTAATTTTTTATTGAATATTTTTTTTTGTTAAATTTTTATTAGGCATATTTGTTGTTTTGAAAAATCGTCATGTACGACACGCATAAGATGACCTAAACTTGTCATTTTTGATTTTATTTTTTAAAAATTGAAAAGAATTGTCTGAAGTTTGTTCTCGTGCAATTCGTTCGTCAAAATGTTATGTTGATCAAAAGTTATTAAAATACTAAAAAAACCTGATAATTCAAGTTTATGAACTATTTTCATTAGAAATTAATTGAAAAATAGAAAAATTAATCAAATTATTAAAAAAATTACATATTTGGAATCTGCACTCTCATCTATAATGGGTTTTAATTTCGTAAAAAAATTATGCAAAATAGGTCTTCAGACATATGTCCAAAGTCACTATTTTCCTGTGACATTAACAAGACCTTCAAGTTGCAGGTCAAACCAGGTCCAAAGCTTAGGTTCGGGTCCCCAAGCCATTTCCCGAACCAAAAAACAAGCCAAAAACCCGCCCAAAAATTCATAATTAAAAAATGGGATCTCGTTTCATAAAAAAAACATTTTTTATGGTTCTATGAAATGGGATCCCATTTTGTAAATTACCAAAAACGTAAAGTTTCCATTTCGGAAAAGTTCCGTTTTGAAAAATTTCCGAAAATGGAAATTTTTCAAAAATTGAATTTCAAATAAATTTTTGAAACAAGATCCCGTTTTGAAAACTTTCCATTTTTGGAAATTTCCGATCCCGTTTTGAAAATTTTCCAAAATGGAAATTTTAAAAAACGGGATCCTGTTTTTTAAATTTAGGCTCGAGATCCTGAAGCTAAACGGGATCTCGTTTTTTGCAAGCTGATTTTGTTTTTTTGCCTAAGGCAAAAACTTCCACGTTTCGTGGACTCATCTTCTTGCATTTACCCAAGTAGGGATATTGTACTTATGCAAGCCATGCTTTACCATATCAAAACCACATCTTTGAAAAGGAAACATGTTGCTACTTGCCAACGTGTTGTAACAATCTAGGGTTTTGAGTTTGTACAAAAATGAAAACTAATCTATCCAAATTATGCAATACTTTAGAAAATGTAAACAATTATCCTATAGACCCAATGATTTCCAATACTGAAATGCAACATTTTTTCTCAAATTTGTAACAAATCAAGCAAAATGACACCTTTCTTGTACATGCCATAACATTTTTTCCAGAATTTCAAATCAGACAATTGCAAGCAGAAATGAACTGATAATATAAAGACAATAATATGTGCAAAATTTTATGAGACACTTGTACAAGGACAAGGTCGCCCAAGGGCATCTAAGTCCTTGTTTAGGGTTTTGAAAACTAAAAAAAATGAATTTTTATGTTGTTTAATGTTTCTATTTTTATTTGCAGATAGGTTGAACAAATGATGTTTTTCCATATTTTTCTCAATTTAGGACAATTAATGCAAAATGTAAGTGTGCAATAAAGGAATTTTTTTTTTGACAAGCTTTGGATGCAATTTTTAGATTTAAAATAAAATGGTTGACTGATTCTAAGATGCCACAACTTGAAAATGATGATTTTAATGCAAACTTGAAACAAAATAATGTAATTTTTTCCAATTTTTAAGCTTAAATGAAAGATGCAATTTAAATGCAATGAACACTTTGAAAATTTAACCACTAATGAATGTAAACTAGATCTAAAGATGAATGAAACAAACCCTAATTCAACTTATGATGCAATATTTTTAAATTTTTTATGTTTTTATGATGCAAAAATGAAACCCTAAATGAGAGATGCAAACAATGCAATGCAAAACCTAGATCTAGGGTTTGAAAGACTACCAAATCAAAAATTTATGATGTTAACATGTCACGTTCACCAAAATGAAACATAAAAATGTGGTACACCCTAAGTTTGGTAACCATAACTTAGGGTATATCCATCATTTCTAGGATTTCATTAGGATGCAAATCAACAAAGTGCATAGATTGACTTTCAACCTCCAAGGTGATTCAATCAAACCTCTAGATCTACATCTTTTTGAGTCTTAGGAATGAATTGGAAATGATTTGGAATGATTTCCCTAATTAGATTATTTGAACTAATATGATAAATGCAAAATCCCAATAACTTATAAACAAAAACAGTCAAGTTCCAGTAGATCTGGAAGATGCAGATGACTGTGTACCTACTCAAAAAAATTGGTTTGGCTATGCCTATAAGGAATTATTCGCCCAATGCTGACTAAGTCTTTGATAGGGTGTCCTACTCAACTTTTGGGGTCCTTTGATGTTGGATTTAAGACTTCCATTTTCTCTTACAAAGTTGTTGGAATGTCGTAAATAAGTTCTATAGGTGAGTTTCATGTCAAGTGACAAGGTTGATGACAACAAATGTAACAATGAAAAAATGAATCTTCAAGATCTCTTCAATCCTCTTCAAACTTGTAACCTAGACACTCACAAAGAGGGAAAAAGTTGTGTCATATAGGGGCTTTCCTTAGTCAAACCTCGTATGTGTTTCCACTTCCACAATGGTAATATCAATGATAAAACCTTAATGGAAATAAAGGAAATGATGAATGAAAAAAATGGTGCAACTCACCATCCTTTAATGGCTTTCTTGGAGGACTAAATTCATACACATCTCCTTAAGGATTTGGATATTTCTTGATATATTTTGCTTGAATGCTTGAATGATTGGAGACCTACAATGATGCTAGCCTTCACAAGATAATATGAAAAAAAAAAAACTTTGACATGATGTTGGATCTTGGATTGCTGCTATAAATGATTGATAATGCTACTCTTGAATGCTCTTGATAATAATTATTGATCATAAGTTCTTCTCCAAATTGTGTTCTTGCTAGATAGATTTCAAATGATAAAATAGCTAGGTATTTATAGGTGTTTATCCAATTCCCTGAAAATTAGATTTTGTGTTTCCAAAAAGTGTATACTTTGCTTGATTTGGAATAATTGATAATAAATTGGACTTAATGAGGCCTTGATTTAGTGTTGTGAGGTTTCTACACATCCACACTAGGTCTTGGACCCTTGCAAATTGAATAAAATACATTTATTGATGTCTTGCAAGAGTGTTGTAAGGTGTTGTAAGACATCTTCACACTTTTCTAGGACCATAATGTTATAATTCACCTAAATAACCTTACCAAGACCTATTTCAAAGTGTTGTAAAGTCTTGCAACAAACTTTCACACTTTCCTAGGCTTATCATCAATACTTACACCTTTCTTATGTTTTAAATGGCCCATTTATGCACTTATAGGCCTTAATTGTCTTGTTGAAGAAGACCCAATAAACAACATTTAATACCTTAATCTCTGAAATCCACTCAAAATTTCCCAGGTGGACTAAGTCGCCACCTTGGGAAACTTAGTCCCATGTGGCACAAAAATCAAAATTAATTCAAATTTCTTTTGGGTTTTTATTCTTTAAGACCTAAGGTCAGTTTTTAATGAGGTATTTTCAGGAATTTAGGCATAATTGTGTATAAATAAGTGTTTTTCTTCTCATTTCAACCCCCATTCATCTATTAACTCATTTTCACAACTCATTCATCAATTATCTTCTTTCCCAAGTCAAGCAAGCTAGGGTTTTATCATTGCAAGACATCAAGATAGCTCCCAAGAACATTCAAAGGTAGATTATTCATGTTTTGCTGTAGAAAATCAAGATCAAACAACATGGAAAGGTAATCAACTCCATTATTGCATGTCTCATTCCATTCTTTCATAATTTTGGTTTAATTACCTAAAAGGGGTTTGACCAAGGTAAACCCCCATGCCCTAACATTCAACATTTCTTCTTCTCTTCTTGTGTGTTTGTAGATTTAGGACTTTTGGAAGCTTGGAAATCATTGGAGATCAAGTTACAAGGTTTATGAAGTCTTCTCTTCATTCAACAAGTCAAATATCACCTAAAAGTCATTTTCAAGTTCAAAAATCAGAGTTTCAGAAGTAGACACCTGTAGGAAACCAAAGTGCAGACCTAGGGCATCCATTTCCACTTCCAAATTTTTAGAGATTCAGAAGTGGACTAAGTCGCAACCTTGGGTGACTTAGTCCCACTAGACCTGATTTTCAGTGATTTTTGTAGATCTGGATACCCATTTGGTAGAAACTGGTTTCTGGGCAGTTTTTCCCGAAACTGGGACTAAGTCGCCCAGACTGGCCTATGTGTCTCAGTTGACTTCTTCATCAGTTTTATCAGGATTTTAGATCTTCATGCCATCCATTTTTAGTCTCCAGGTGCACACATTCTGTTTCATAACTTTCTATTTGGTTTTATTTTCATTTCTAGGTCATTTAGTTCATGTTTGTATATCACAATGTGTTTTCTAGCACTTTACATTTTTATAGTTTTGCTTAATTAAATCATTTCAATTTCAGATTATTGCATTTTTACATCTTAATTAGACATAATTTCATCCCTCTTTACATTAATATTTGAGTGTTTACATAGATTTTTAACCTTATTCCTTCCCTTTTAGGTGAAAGATCCTAAAAGGGTAAGTGTCCAAGGGGGCTTTTAAAATCTTTGTTTAGAGATTCCGAAAGCCAAAAATTCATATTTGAATTTTGAATATTAAAATACCACCAACAACATATTTAAATTTGGGTCCCAACTAAGAAGGGAAACCTAGTCACCCATGGGCAACTAGGTCTTGGCCCAAAATTCTAAGACACTCAAAGTCGGGGACAATTCAATGATTGAATGCATTTGTTTAATTCTTGCCCTTCTTTAGAAAATGGTAAAAATTAGGCTTTGGAATGCATAATTTAGAAAATTAGAAGCTTAATTAAGTCTAATAAATTAGGGGGCCAAAACATAATGTGAAATTGTAAGTGTATACAATTTTCTACCTTACAAAATCATCAAGGATTTCACATCAAGGTAACATTGTCACTTATCATTTATCATTTATCATTTTAGTCAATTATCATTTCATTCAATTATCATTTCATTCAATTATCATTTCATTCAATTATCATTTCATTCAATTATCATTTCATTCAATTATCATTTCATTCAATTATCATTTCAATAAATTATTATTTTTGTCTCTACTTGACCTAGGGTATGTCCTCTTGATCACCATCAATAGTTGTACATGGAGGTAGAAATACCAAAATGAGGTTTGACTTAGGAAAGACCCTATACATCACAACATTTCCCCCTCTTTCCATGTGTACATGTTAGATCTAGAAGTTTCAATAGAAGATAGCCACAAAAAGCACAAAGTAGACTGCAAAATACATCTCAGAGTTTTTAGATCCGAAAAGGAAGCATCCCAGTCTAGGGTGCCTAATGCCCCTATCCTTGCAATTCAGGCTCAAATTACTATCATAGGTTCCTCTTTGTATCTCATTCTCAAATCTTACTTTATTGTGTTACTTTTGATTTTCATCTATGTGAAAAATCACATTTTCAGATCTAGGGTTGCATGTCAAATACGCTTATTAAAACACATATAAAATTTATCATCCCTACAACACAAAAGAGGACACAAGCTTGAGGATATTGGCTCTCCCTTGTGGCAGCAAGCTAATCATAAAACCTAGTTAATCTTGTGCCCAAATGCAGTGTTAAGTGAAAATAGGTTAATCTTAGTTTGATCTAAGATCACTTTTCCTACATCACATTCAATTATTCACATAATCAAATTAATTAATTTTTGATCTAGTTCACTTAAATAATCAATTATATATATATATATATTAACAATAATTATTTTTAATTATTGTTCAACTACTTAAAATTTTATTTATATATCATTTTAAAATAATTTAATATATATTCTAACAAACATGTGGTCATTAATACATGCATTCTTACTTTTTATTACCCTTCTCTTCTTAATCCCCCTCTATAGTGCATTAAGCACAACACTCAAGAAGATTATCCTCTTATATACTAGAAAGTGATTACTTAGATGTATATTTGAAGGATTTATAGGTTTGATTGGTAAGAAAATTATAATTCTTTTTTCTAGCTATTTTTTGCTCGACATTATTCTCTCTTCTATAAAAAAATTATCCCATTGATTTCTTCTATAGCCTCTTCCTTTTTCTAGTGATTTATGACGATTGTCTAAGCTAGATTCACCATAAAGGGTCTAGTGAAATAAAGGACACTATTATTCTAATACCCAATCCTCACATATGGACAATAAATTTGAGTACCATTTATACTAGTGCAACTCTATTCTCCTATAACATACTTCTCTTTCATGTGTCTCTACTTCCACATACCACTATTCTCCTACATACAATAAGGTATATCAAATACCATGTCGTTCATGTAAGACTATTGGGAGGTGTGCTATTTTGGGTGGTGTACGATGATAAATTTAATATAATGCCTAAAATTTTATATAAAATATTGGTAAACCCTAACTAAGTGTATTAATTTCTATCTTTAATTCTTTCAATTTTAAAATCTTCATGAATTTATACACCTAAATAAAAAAATATTAAATATTTATGAATCCTAGCTAAGTTCATTTTCATGGCGAGTCCTTTTTTTGGAAAGCAACCTAGTGAATATATGCGCATCACTAGAAAAATAAAAATATTATTTGACTAATTTCTAGTCAATACAAAAAATAAGATAATTTGTTTGATTAATTTATTACTATAGAAAACTATTCAATAAAGTTTTTACCCCTTTTTATAAAAATAAATAAAATTATTACTATAGAAAACAAAAAAAACTTGATTGGAGAAGTCCCTTTATAGGATAAATTTATCTATTAAAGTTGTTTTTTTAGATACCATTTTTATTCAAATTAAACTTATCTAATTACATATTAGATTAACCCTCAAATTCATTATAGTAAGAGACATAACTATAATGATAAGGTGTGGATATAATGATATAAATATTTTTACAAAAATATCGTAAAACTAAAAAAATAAATATATTTTTATAATGAATAAATAAAATTTTTATTTTTGGTTTGGCCTCCGGGGGGTGTGATGGAGGATCGCCAAGAGCTTGCTAAGATTCTTTCGGATCGCGCTTGCAATTCTCTTCATGGGAGTGATGTGCTTGCTTGGGGCCCTGATTTGCGAGGAAAATTTTTGGTAGCCTCCGGTTATCAGGCTTTGGATAAACAGGTCTTTGGGAGCTCTGAGGTTTCTTGGTGGAAGCATGTCTGGAATAAATTTGCTTGGCCTAAGTGTAATTTTTTCTCTTGGCTTGTTGTCCAAGGTAAGTGTCTTACTTGGGACAATCTTTGGAAGCGGGGGTTCCAGGGCCCCTCCATGTGTGTTATGTGTGGTCAGCATGATGAATGCTTCTCGCACCTCTTTTTTCAGTGTTTGTTTGTCAAGGCTATCTGGCATCACTAGTGGAACCTCTGGAGCTTACCGTGTTGCCATGTCTCTGCTTTGGATGATTTTTGGAGGAGGCAGGGATCATCTCCTTCCAAAACCTCTTTTCTTAAAATTGCTTGGAGCATTGGCCCTAGTTTGATTGTTTGGCAAGTTTGGTTGGAGCATAATGGATGGATTTTCTTGGATAAAAAATTGATCTTGGAGCAAGTTTGGAGGCGTGTTCTTGGGGCTCTGCAGGAGACTTTGTCTGCTAAGTGTGATTTGTCTGTGCCAATTGATCCTCGGGACTTGGGTGTTGTTAATGCCCTGGGTCTTGGTGCTGGGGATAGGAGTAATTTGAGTAGTATGCATTGTAGGCGTGGGCGGGAGAGGGTGGCCCGTGATGGCTTTTGGTGTCCGCTTGCTCTAGGGGAGCTAAAAATCAATACAGATGGGTCATCTAGGGGTAATCTTGGACATGCTGGAGTTGGTGGTGTTGGTAGAGATAGCCTTGGGGTGGTGGTGTTTTTCTTTTCTATGTATCGTGGCCTACAAACCAATAATCTTATGGAGGCTAGTGCTATCCTTATGGCGATGGAGCGTGCGGTTGGCCTTGGGTGGTGGTAGATTGTTTGTGAATCTGATTCTCAGGTGGTTATTGATATGTTGCATAAGCGACAGTTGGAGGATGTGAATTGGCAGTTAGTTGTGGTCATCAAGTAGATTATTTCTTTGTGTGCTTCGCTGGAGTCCATTGTCTTTCGCCATATTTCGTGGGAGTGGAATAGGGTGGCTGATGGGCTGGCTAGATGGGCGACGGAGAAGACTAATTCTTGGTTTGTGGATGGTTGGGGCAATCTTCCTAACGACATGGCCCCTGTTCTTGAGGAGTGGGTTGCTGAGGATATGAGGTGCTTCTTGGGTGTGAATTGATTCTTGTTCTACTTGCCCCTTGTGGGTTTGTTTCTTTGATCCTTGTATTATTATTCTGATTCAATAAAGTTTTTACCCTCCTTTTATTTAAAAATAAAATTTTTATTTAATAAATGGTAGATTTTGAAAAACTAAAATAAATAACTCTTAAGTTAAGAGAATTAACTCTAAAGTAAATTAAATAATGTCCTAATTATCTACTTATGTGTTATGTGTTAATAAATAAATAAACTAATTAAATTGGAAAGGTTCTAACAAGATTCATTTAGAAAATATTTACACACATATTGTAGGAGTACACATGTCACTATTGGTGAAACAAGCTTATTGATATTTTTTACTAAATTATATATTTATAATATTTATTAATATTATATTATATTGAATGTGTAAGCATCGGTTTTTATTAAAATAAAGAAAAATATATTTTTTAATCTTATTGGTTATAAGGGATAAAAATATGATTGTAGTTCATAATTCAACATAATGGGTCAATAAAATATTAATACATGTATTTGGAATAGTTGATTAAGTAGGTTTTTGTTATGTTTGTGTGTACTTTAGGTATTATCTACAGAAGACACTATCTAGAGGACAAATGTTATAATCAAGGTGAAATGTTGTTAAACTACATATAACTTGTCTAGTGCATTAGAGTCATTGTCATTAAATCTTTTAATATTTCATTTAATCTCAATAGAATAGCTAATGAAATAAAAGATCTTTGTAACAATTAATTTGGTGGTCTAATAAAATAAAAAAATGATTGATCTATATAAATAAATTTTGATTTTTTTTTATTATATGTTTCTTTCTTTTATAAATTATAGAATAAATTTCAACCATAAACCAATACTCCGAAAAGTACAAATTACTTTACTAAATTTTAAATTGTGAACATCAACCCATTATTATAGCTTTTACACTATGAACTATAAATTGTGAATATTGTTATAAAATTTGACTTAAATATGGGCATGAACATGATATAGGAATAATCTTTATAGTGTAATCATAACACCATGAATAAGAATATAATGAAGAGATAAATCTACAATAAAAAAAGGTTGCATTGTTACTTATGAACGATTAGTCAATCATAAATAAGGTTTTTTTAATATGATTTCTAAATGATATCAAATTATAAGCTTAACCCTAAATTAATATTTAATGGGGATACATGATAAATTAAAAGGTCATGAAGATAAAATGATTTATTTACTTAATATATGTGATTTTTTTTCTAAATTAATCATGTTAGATCCTTTTCTAATATCTAAGACACATATATATGATTATTTTATTTAAATCAATGTTGGTTTATTTACTTAGGATTCATTATTATTAATATTATTATTGTGTCTCTCAAATTTATGATGTTAATTATTTGTGTTGATGATATATCAAAAGATTGTTGTTTTGCCTAAAAAATTTAGATATGATTGGTATATTTTAGATCCATTTGTTCATAAATGTTTTGATCTTGTTAAGAATTCATATACATATGCATATGTATCTATATATACATATGCATATATAGATATATGTATACATATGCATATATAGATATATGTATACATATGCATATATAGATATATGTATACATATGTATATACATATACATGTGTGTATGTATATATCTATATATATATATATATATATACACACACACACTCCAAATTTAACCTTGCATTCAAAATTAATTAAAATTATAAATTTTAATTAATTTACTTCATCACCTCATAATTAATTAAATATTTTTTTATTTAGTTAATTATCTCTTTATTCTTCTAAATTAATTAATTTTCCTATTTTCCCTTCTTCTAAAGGTTAAATTATTAATTAATTTAACCTTAACCTTTTTCTATTTACTTCTTCTAAAACTTATTAATTAATTAATCTTAGATTAATTAATTATTCATCCTTCTTCTAATCCTCATTTAAAATTTTTCTCAATTTTAAATTCCATCACCTACCATGTGTCACCCTCCTTCATATGCTTATCTGCACATTCACCCAATAAATCCTCACCTTTTCTTCATTAAATCTGTTAGGGACAAATGCCACCTTTTTAGTTGGCTTTGTATATGGCGATCTCTCTCCTATCCATAAAATCTAATTTTAAATCCTACCTTCCTAGAGATGAGCAAAAAAAATATTTACCTCTCTTGAGAACTCTATCATAATCTCCATAATATTATCCAATCACATTGATTTAAGCCTCCACTCTCCATTAACCCTCACATGACACTTGTTCTCTCCCTCTTGCTTAAGAGCGCCTCTCAACCCTCCATCCATTTGAGTCTCTTTCAATAAATATGAGTCTTCACCCTTCATTTTTATCAGCTTTATTTCATGTAACTTCATGCTATCATTTTGCTTCCATATTTTTCATTACAAAAAAAATATATTGAAATTTTGTTAGAGAAATCCACATTTCTAGTTATTTGGAGCATATCAATAGGATGAGAGTGCATCCTATTGATCTCAATAATAAAGTTTGGAGGTGTACGAGGTATATATTTTTGTGTTTTATCCATTTCTATTCTATTGTTTTGTCTTATTACATTTTCATATCCTCATTTTAGCACGCTTAGTGGGACTTGTTGAAAATTGAGGTGTTTTCTTAGCTTAATACTTTGTAAAACTTTATGATTTCTGATCTAAATATGTATTCTTTGTTATAGATTCTTTGTGGGTGATTATTTGATTAATTCATTTTATCATTTGTAGAATGAAGACAAAAGTTGTAGAAGAATTAGACAAAATATTAGAAGATACACAACATATACCGTGGAGAAACCCTTTCGGGAAAAAAATTCACCAAGAATCAATGTATTATTTAATATCTGAAGTAGATTACAATAACTCCAATTCTTCCTTGAGATGCTTCTTCTACCTTCAACAAATCTTCTTCACAACTTGCAATAAAACCGATACAAACTCTCTTCAACTTGCTTGAGATATATAGGAAATAATCGACCTTGTAAACTCCAAAAGAGTTACAATTACAAAGCTCAATACCTATCTCCTAAAAGGTACACCTATCTCCTCCAAGTAGAGTTTAACTGTGAAGAACAATTCCAAATCATCATCTTCATCCATTTGGGCATCCCAAATTGAAGTAGTAACTCAACCTTTATTCCATAAATATCTTCAAGGCTTATCCTCAAAGTAGGTGCCCAAGAGTGGTCCCACTTAACTCAACATTCTGAAATATCTTACCATGCAAAGGAGTTAATTCCAAGAAGCCAACTTGGGCACCCAAAGTGGGTCCAAGTCATTTTTTGTTAACTGAAACATCTCTCTCCACCATTCATGCAAGAATGGTCATTCCCTGTTAATTGAAGGAAGTCACATGTTATCTGTCATGCAACTCAAGTCATTAGTCATGCATTCCAAGTTAACCGAAGTCAACTAGCATTCAACCAAAACTAATTGAACCATAACTGAACTAAACTAAACTGAATTGTACTGAACATAATAGAACAAAACAAAACAAAACAAAACAAATTCCGAACTAAACTGAACTAAACTTCATGCATGTAAACATCAAACCCTAACTCCTAGGATCTTTACATGCATTACAAAAGTGTTATCTCTTACTTCAAATAGTTAACTGAACTCAAGGTGAGTGCCACCTTCCATGTGGGTGCCCCATATGCTCCTATTATTTATGAACTCATCTTGGATGCCCTCACATGCTCCTTTCATTTAGAATTAATTAAAAATGTCAATTAACATGATTATTTCATCCAAAATTAATCTCTCTCTAATCCTAGTGTTTGAGAACACTTTCCAAGGACTTAGGAGACACATGAAATAAATAATGATTAGGATTGCAATTAAATGGAATCCTATTTCCAACAGGACTCACATCCCTATTTTAACATTTTTTTTGAATTTTTGTTGAGTTGTGAGCTATAGATTTTATTTTGGCACTCAACTTTGTGATTTGATGCTTCTACAATGACAAACCACACTTTCTTCACACCTTTCAATACATTTTCTATGCCCAACGACACTTATGTAGAGACTTCCCATGCTTCTAATTTGACCTTTGACATATGTGTTCTAAGCAGCCACACTTTTGTTTTTTTTAGATTTTTAGAATTCTTTGTGCTAACCCTTGTTTGTTTTATATTGGTTTTTTGTATTTTTCTTAACAATCTATTTTGCAGGTTACCTAATCTATTTATTGTAGGTGTTAAGATCGTTGTCTTCATTCTTCTTTTTAGATTTGCATGATTAGTTTGTGTCTTAGGGTTTAAGGTTTAGTTGCTAACCTTAAGGATGTTTCTATATGTGTAAGAAATTTCTAATAATCTATTTTTTAGGTGTATTTGAGTTGTTTTACTTGCAAGTTGTTTGTGTGTCATCCTAGGGTTTCATATCAATTTTCATAATCTATGTTTTGTAGACTTATTTCCATGTTAGGGTTTTAGGGGTTTTGGTTTTACCATGATTAGTGGTTGTTGGGAATTTTAGAGCATTTTCACACTTCATTTTGTATATTTTTTAGTCTATACTTGGCAAAAATTTAGATTAGTTCTATCTTTTATTTCTCAAATTTAGGTCTCTATAGAATTGCACATGTGCAAGAACATTCAGTGATTCTATGTCGACTTGCAATGCCTATGTAGAGAATTTGTGCACATGTGTGTCAACTTTCAATGCTTCTAGGTTGACTTACAATACCTTTTTTTAACAAATCAATGCTTCTATAAGGTATAATTTCTAGTTTTTCTATCTTTTTGCACTTTTGTTCTGATCTGTTGCACTTCTACTTAGATTGTTGGCACTTATGTTTCATAGAGTCACACTTCTATTATAGATTGTTGCTTTTTTTAATTTTTAGTGTTTTTGGGATAACCTTTTGGACTAACAAGTGGTGTGGTTGGTTTATGCCTATTCAAGAAAAAAATTGAGACTACTAATCTATGGTTTTGTAGATTTTCTTGTCCAAGAACTTTTATTTTCCACTAATTTAGGAACTAAAGTTACACTAGATAGTTAAAGAACCCTTGCTTTCTTTGTTTGAAGGAGTGTGTAGATGTATGCTCTCAGTGTGATCTTGGGGATCAAAAATATCACATTTTCTTATTTTTGTGTTAGATTAGATCCTAGGACTTCGCTAGTTTTGTGTGTATGATCTCCGCTCACACCTAGTGTGATCTTGGGGATCAAAATCTGTAAGGAAAGCTAAGGTGCGGAAACAACTCTCCTAACGTCAAAACCTCAGGGAAGAATGCAGAGGTGCTTTTAAATTTTCAATTACAGTCCAATTAAGATACACTTCTAAGAAATAACAGAAATAGAGAATATAACATACACACATGAACACCAGATTTACGTGGGAAAACCCTTACGGGAGAAAAACCCACCACACTAAGAAAAACCCCTTTGTATTACAGTAATGAAATTACATATAGAGTACGGGCTTCACTCTCTTATGTCAATTTACAATAGCATTCACAATGATCAACCTAGTACAGAACATCCCATTTACAATGCACTCTCTGAATTGAATTCACATTGATCACTCATCGAACTATTCATCCCACTAATCGTCAAACTGTTGATCGAACCGAACATCATCTGCAATTGCAGAGTATATCCATGTCATCCCTGTCTGTTGGACTTCCTCACAGAACGGCCACAACAAACTAACTTCCAATGGTTCCCATTCGGCTTCTCTGATTGGTCAAAGACACACCACGTAGGATAGTCTTCCAATCAGTTAACAATGTTTAACCTGTGTTCGCATGTCGGTGAGACACTAACTGTGTCTCCCCGATGCCACAAGACCCAATTGTAGTTATTGCCAAGAGTCCTCACCATCGGCAAGATGTTATATCAAGTTCACAAATTGTCGCTCAGACTTCCCCTTGTCGCCAAGACATCATACCGATATCCATCACATGTAGCGCTATCGCCAAGAAAATCACTAGTCGGAGAGAGGTCATACCAAAGTTCCAAAGTCACATAGACATCAACATTCCCATCGGCGAGACTATCGCTATTTTCCAAGAGATCATACCGAGCCTTTCAAGTCATACCAAAAAGTCCTACCATTGGCGAGACTTACCGCTTTCGCCAAGAGGTCACACCGATGTTCATACCCATCAGCGAGAGAACCAACTGTCGACAAGAGTTATTACCGAGGTTTCCAAGTTACCCCGAGACCACCTTTCACCATGAGTCATACTGATAATAGCCAAAGCATTGGTGAGACAAACACCCATCGCCAAAAGCTCGTACCGAGTGTTCAAGTCTCTCCCCGATGACTTCAAGTGTAACATTGTCAGCGAGACATCTCACATCGCTAAGACTTCATACCAAAAGCAAACCTTTTGGCAAAGAGTCTCCCTGATAACATCAGTCGCCATGAGTCTCCCCGACATCTGCTAGGAATCAAACCGTCAGCCAGACCAACCCACTTGGCATAGGGTTACATCGAACACAACAAGTCACAGTGATAGCTCTAGTCGGCAAGACATCAACAAGGTCTTGGCGACCTGAACATTTCACAAGGTTGCACAACTGTTAATCGGCCAAAAAATAAGGATGTCACACCGACTTTTCTCTTTCAGAGGTTTCATCCTGTGAGATTGAGGCACATAATTCCAACAAAATCACCTAGCATTATCATTCCCTTTAGGAGGATTTCTTGGGGATTTCATCACCCCAATGGATGGCCTCATCCTCATGTTACTAATAGAGTATATAGAGAGGGGAGAACAAAATTTGTACTCCAATATAGTTGTGTCGTGTTTAGTGAATCCTTGATGTTTGGTTGATTCTCATACAAGAGGTGTAGGGTTGGTCTGATCTTTCTTGTTGAAATTTCTTGACCCACACTTATAATGAACTAGTGTTTATGGTTGTTCCTCACGTACCCTTGTGGTATTTAGAGGACTCCATAGAGAGCTTGTATATCCTATAATAAGATCATTTGATCATTGCTTAGTGTGGTGTAGGGTACAATATCATTATTGAAGTCACTCATGCCATGTATTTTATTAAGTAGAGGTAGAAGATATTTTGGAAAGGTCTTAGGACCTCCAGAGAAAGGTAAAAGGCGAGTCATTGTTCCAATGTATCCCTATCTACTAACTCTTGAAAGAGAGGTGTCTCATGCACCAATCTTGAGATATTAGTCTTTGTTTGGTGGGCCTACATTAAGTATACACTCTCACTTGACTAATTTTTTAGGATTGTGCTAATTCACTTGATGTGTATTCATATGAGAAACTAGTATAAGTCATTTAGCCCTTGTCACCAAAAAATGTCTAGTAAATCATAGTGTTTTTATGTGTGTAACTCTTACCAAAATCAACCCACCACACCTAAATTGTAAAATAATGCCTTTATCATACCTTTATGTGCTTGTGTTACACCTTGTTGTACTTGTAGCCTCTATCAAACCATGTATTTTTTTCATCTTGTTTCACCTATGCTCTATCCAACCATGCCTACATTGCACTTTGATATACTTTCATCCTTTGTTAAACTACACCTTCATTGTACCTTGTTGTGCTTGTACATTGCCAAACTATACCCATGTTGCACCTTGTTGTGCTTCGTTGCTCTATGTTGTACTTATATTCTGACCTACAACAACCCTATTATATTGACCTATAACCACTCTTTTCCACATCTTGGTGAGAAAATTATACTTTTGTAGTTTTGAAACCAACCCTAAATTTATCATTTTACATCCTCACCATCATCATTCTCTAAAAATTTAGTCCATTTCATTAAAACCCTTAATTCATCACTCTAAAAAAATTCCCCCTCTATTTTAGTTATCACTTTGTACCTTATTATCAATCCCTTCTAATCCACCTTAGTCATTCAACACCCATCAAATCAGCCCTAATCATCTCATACTCACCCTATTTTGAACCTTTGATATTCACCTAGCCACACTTTTCTCTCATACTCTCATCATCATAACAAACCATATTTTTATCATTTAATCACGCCTTAATCTAAATTCTATCCAATACAAAATCAAATTTGACATAAATTAGAATCTATATCCTCACACCTTTTTATCTCTTGCATGTTTTTTGCTTCAGAACTTTCCTATCCCAAGTAGCATATTAAGTTAGCCCTTCATTTTGGACTATTTAGTTTGAAAATTTGGATACCTCAAGTTAGGTTTCAAAAATCCCCCTATCCAATCTTTCTTAGGAGCTTTCCTATCCTAAGTAAGCAAGGATATATCCAAATAACCTTTATCTCTAAGGATCTAGATTTTTCCAGGTGCAAGTTTGGTCTTGTATCCACTATCCATAATCATAAACCCTATTATTCTAAATAAAAAATATAATCATCCCCATCACAAGTCCTCATTAATCCAAGGTTTAAAAGCTCCCTATATAGTCTCTTTCCATGTTATAAAACCACCTATCCTTAACATCCATACAAAGCTTTCTTGAGTCCAAATAAAGTTTTCTTGAGTCTGCACACCATGTCTAGATCTTTTGATAGCTGGAAATGATTTGGTTGCTCAATGTAGACCTCTTCCTCTAAATAACAATTCAATAAGGCTGACTTGAAATCGATTTGATATACCTTTAAATTCTTGTGAGAAACAAAGGCAAGAAACATCCTTATTTCCTTCATTCTGGCTACTGAAGCAAAAGTATCCTTAATATCAATACCTTCAACTTGTGAATATCCCTTATATACCAATCTTGCTTTGTTCCTCATAACTTCACCATCTTCATTCATATTGTTCCACAACACCCACTGTGTTCCTATAACATTCTTATTAGCTGGTCTGAGAACCAATTCCCATATCTGATTCTTTTCTAGCTGATTCAATTCTTGTTCCATTATTTTCATCTACCCTTCATCTTTGCTAGCATCAATAAAGGTCTTGGGCTCTACTTTTGATAGTAGGCACAAATTCACTTGCTCACTTTATTTTGCAAGCCTTCTCCTAGTTTACACACCTTCATTCTTATCTCCAATGATCTGATCTGGTGAATGGTTCCTCTAAACATATTTTCTAGAGACTTAGGGGATTTTCTTTATTCTTGTTCCTTCTCATCTTCTTCTTCTTC
Organism: Sequoia sempervirens; assembly: GCA_007258455.2. Taxonomy (NCBI): domain Eukaryota; kingdom Viridiplantae; phylum Streptophyta; class Pinopsida; order Cupressales; family Cupressaceae; genus Sequoia; species Sequoia sempervirens. The sequence continues at coordinate 56,756 of VDFB02377221.1, forward strand.
AATGCAAGGAGGTATATCAAATTTACAAACTTCTGGTTCTTGTGAGATCTAACACAAATCTTCATCTACCTTAACATTTGTGCTTTCAATCAGCTTTCCCAATCTTTGGTTGTATCATCTGTAGGCCTTGCTTCTGGTTGAGTAACCCAGGAAGATCCTTGCATCACACCTTGATTCAAACATTTCAAGGTCTTCTTCATCTCTCTCGATGTAGATTTTTCTCCAAATATCTTGAAATATCTGACAATGGGAGGTCTTCCATACCATAGATCATAAGGGGTCTTAGTGCTATTGTCCCTCAATTGTACTTTGTTAAGCAGGTAGACAACAATGTGAACTACTTCCTTCCAATATATATCAGGAAAACCTGCATCTTTCAACATTTCCCTAGCCATCTCTTGCATAGTCCTATTCTTCCTCTGCACTGCCCCATTCTATTGAGCAATCCTAGGAGAAAAAATAAAATCTCCTAATACCATGATCTTTATAAAACTTTTCAAATTCATTTGAAGTAAATTCACCCCCTCTATCAAATATTGAGTATTTGATCTTAGCATTCATTTCATTCTCAAATTTTTCTTTGAAAATCTTAAACTTATCAAAAGATTCTAATTTTAAATGTAACCCAAGTTATTCTAGAGTAATCATCAACAAGCAACATGAAATACCTTTCAACTTGTTGACTCTTTGTTCTTGTAGGTCCACATAGGTCATTGTGAATCAACTCTAATGGCATTGTAGAACAACACTCCTTGTTCTTGAAACTTGTCTTTTTCTGCTTTCCCATTTGATATTCCTTGGATAATGTGTCTGTAGGCTTGATTATTGTAGGAATATTTCTCACCGCATGAGTATAGATGATCTTCACCATATTATCAAAGTTGATGTGTACCATAGCCAACACTCACTAGATTGAGCCAATAAACAAGTTCCTCCATTTGTCCTAGTACCTTCTGCAACTAATCTTTCAAACCCTACCTTCTTGATCTCATAACCTTTGGCATGAAATGTAAGGTTATATCCTATACTTCACATCTAATTGACATTGAGGATATTATGCTTCAACCCTTTGAAATATAGAGGACATCCTCAATCTTGTTCTTTCCATCAATGGTTATAGCACCCTTTCCACAAATTTGTGTTGACTCACAAAACTTGACAACTCCACCATTCCACTTCTTAAGGTTGATGAACCTCTCCTTGTCACTATTCATGTGGTTAGAGAAACCATTGTAAATTACCCAAGCATTTTATTCTTCATTTGCATGAAAGATAGTCCATACAACCATTCATTTTTCATTATCTTTGTTAGCCTGCAAGGTGTTGGACTTCTTACATTTTTTAGTATTACTCTTTTTATCACCAAATTTCAAGGCCATAAAGAGTGTTTCATCATTTGAATCATCATGATCCTCATCTTCTAAGGAACGGTTTCTCTCCTTCGAATAAAGACTTCTTTTGAACTTTTCTCTGTAATAAAGGTTTGTATGAAATATATGTGTAGTATACATTTATTATGCACTAAAGGTATGTATGAAATTATTATAATCGAAGATATATATATTTTTTATTATGATGAAGTCGTTGTATCTAATAAAATTAAAAGATTACACTATAACTTTATGGTAGAATTGGTAATTCTAGTTGTATAAAGATTAATATGGGATAACTATAATTGTATTATAAATTTATCTTAACAAGAGGATATCTTGGAGGATTTTTTTATCTTAATCCATAGTTTGATTATTGTGTATACTCATACTTACCTAATATTGAAAATATGAAAAAGTGTAGTAGACATCAATATCCATAAGTTCATGACAAGAAGCTATCTACAATATCAATGTGTATTATACTTTAGAGTGTGAATTTAACAAAGTTGATAAAATAATGAGAAATTTATTAGTATATTTTTCATATCATATCTAAATATTATAATTATATAACATAAAAACTTATTGTAACTCTTTCTTTTCTCCTTGATTTAGAATTAAATCTTGTAAAATGAGTGGTGGTTTAATATGGAGTTATATTTTTAATGTTGATTAGTTATCTATATAACTTATAGTTGACTACTCTATTATTTTGGTGTTTAGTTAAGTAACATGAATGTATGTTCATCTATTTGTTATGTGTTATCATTTATTTCTAATTGTAAAAAAGGTGTGGTTGTGTTTTTGTTTAGTCATGTAAAAAGTGGGAATGACACACGACGCATGAGATAAGTGACACAATAATTTTACCTCATGACAATGTGTAATGCCCCTCTGTGTCGGTTGTTTTGGACTTGTGTGTGAGTATTTGTGTGTGCTTCATTGATTACTGTGTTATTTGATTGTGTGAAAAATATAATATGTTAGTAATCATGTTTAAATAATTAATTAAATCATAAGTGATTTGTAAAGTTATTTAAAATATAATTAGAAATTAAAACAATAATCAATTTAAATTAAATCAAATGATTTAGAACAAATGATCAAATTAAACTAATTTGTTAAAAGTAAAAGTGATATTATTAGATAAATTGATTTAAATTGTTGAAGTTAATAATAATTATGAACAAAATAATCTTGAAAAGATAATTATTATAATAAGAAATTTAAATGGATAAGGAGATAGGAAGCTGAAGTGTTTTAAAGCAAGAAATGAAACTTCACCTATAGAGCATTTGGAAGTCGAAGAGAACTGGAGAATATGAAAAATAAATAAATAAATGTTGTAGTAGTTTGCGAAAATATTAAATGTGTTTTGAAGAAAATTTTGCAAATGGTTGATTTTAATTATTTTAATGTGGAAGTAATTAATTATGTATTGTGGTGATAATGAATATATATTCAAATAAAAGTTCAATTTTGAGGATTTAAATTTATTTAATTTTAATCATATGCATGAAAAAGGCAACAAAAGGAATTAGAGGATTAATAATTATTTTGAGTTATTTCTTGAGATGTGACTTTTGGTATTCTCAGGAAGAGGAATGGAAGAGACTTTTGTGTGTGATTTTATTTAGGGGATTTTTGTTCGTAAGGGTGGCATTCTCTTTCCAATAGATTTTGGAGAAATTTGGTAGTCAATTTTCTGTTATAGTATTGCATTCTTTTATTATTCTGAGAATTCATTGAGGAGTAAGATTTGAGTTGAGGAAGGATCTTGGAGCTACTGCTGGGAAACAATCATTGGCGGAGGATTGGAACGGCAAGAGGGATAGAGCTTCTACAGATCTTCTTCAAATGTAGGATGCCAGGTTCTTTTCTTATTTATTTGCTGTAGCATCAAATAAAATAGCAATTGATAGGAATTGTTTTGCTATGTATGAAATTTTCATCTGGGTTGGAATTCAAATGTTTGTGGAAAGAAAATCTATTGGGTTGTTGTTTAATCAACGGAAATTTAACTGGGGATCGGGATTGTTGTTTGTTAAAATGGAATTTGGTTGGGTTCTGGACTGTCAATTATTAGATTGAAATTTCTGGGAGCTTGGGACTGTTGTTTATTTAAATGAAATTATTTGTTGGGTTTTACTGTTGATTATTAAAATGAAACTATGTTTGGAATTCTATAAATAACCAGTAGCACTGTAACTTGGTTTGGAAAATATAATCACTCAACTTAAGAATAATCTCTCATTGGGAATTTGGGGTTGTGTAAATCCTCACTTGTAGATAAATTTTACAAAATTTATTCTATATATAAATTTATGTTGAAACAGTAACTTGTATAATTGAGTGCTATTTCTCTGTATTCGAATTATTTTTATATACAATATATATATATGTGTGTGTGTGTGTATATAACAAATATATATATGTATATATATGTATACACATATATATATAAATGTAGATATAGAATAAAAAAAAAGAAAAATTAAAGTTCAAACTTCGCCGGATTAAATTGTTTGAATTTATTTAAAAATGCTGACTAGGTGATGGTTCGGCCTCGGCCGTACCCACCACCCAACCGGCCGAAGTGTTGGTGCGATAGCCTACGGGCTACCACGGCAGTCTGTCGGACTACTGTGATAGTCCGTAGACTGTCCATGGCAGTCCTATAGACTGTTGTGATAGTCCGCAGACTGTCCGCGGCCGGGCGTTCGTCCATGCATTGTATGGAAATTAATCTCCATTTAAAATCATATTTTAATTGTTAGCTTAAAACAAAAATTTCATATAATTTTTAAGGCACGTATATATATAATGTTATATAAATATATATATGTGTATATCTATATTTATATTTATATATATGTATTAATTTATTTAATTAGATATCATTAATTTAACTGGTAATTTTATTAATTAATTATGTCTGTAATCAGTTTGGTTATTTTTCTAATATGATCAAAATAAAATTTTATTATAGTGAAGATATGGGAATAGAAAGGAACTTCTATTAATTTGTTAAATTGTGAACTTTGATACGATAATATAAGGGCAATTTGTGAATATATATGTACCAGCATTGATCGTTTTATTTTAAATGTGTATATGGTGGAAATAGAATTTCATATAGAATTGAATAAGTTATCTTTTTATTCTTATTTTGTGAAGTTGTAGTCTTGTAGACTTGTTGGATTCTTAGAAAAGATCTATTCTCTCTCTACTTTCCCTCCTCAAAAAGAATTTAAATATATAAATATGTAGTGGTTTTAAAAGGTATTTATGTGTGTGAATTATTTAGATAGATTTAAGATTTTAAGGTGGTAAGTTCTAATATGTAGTTTAAGTATTTAGAGTATTGTCATTATTGTCATTTTAAAGTATAAACAATTGGTCTTAAATGGGTTTCACATTGGAAGTGAGTGTTAAGTTAGTATGATGAAAGGAAAATGGAGATAATGTTTTGGACATAAGTAGTTATGAAATAATAATGAGTTAACTACCCAGCTATTAAGTAGTTTTCAATTATGTTGATAAATAAAAAGGGGAAATTTAAATGTATGGGCATGATTAGTGATTGATTAGGGTATTCTTGAATTGGATAGTTTATTGGTGAAATGGGATTTTAATCTTTTGAAAATTGACTTCCTTTATATTCATTTAATGGTTGATTTGTAAGTTCTCTTTATGGATAGGTCTTTTAGAATACTTGAGATGGTTATCATAAATTGTTTTAGTTAATTGAGTAATTTAGATGGGTAAGTTGTAAAGTTATTTAGTTTTGGTTGTTAATTGATTGGTTATTAAATATTGTTCTTGTTTGAATTTTTGGTTGTTGTTTATTATGCGAGTGTTTGGTGGAGTTGTGAGTGGTTGAGTATTTAAGGTGTTCTTTAATTTGGTGCCTTGGAAATGTTGGTGAGTAGAGGATAGTTTTGATGGTGTTGTCTCGGTGTGAATTTCTCTTGAGCTACTCCCGGGTTTTGAAAGGATTTCTATTTCTTAAATTTGTGTTGTTAGTTGATTGGAAACTCTTACTGCTTTGTCTACCCTTGTTGATGAGTACTTGAGTATTTGATTTATTTTTGGGCTTCCAGAGGCGAGGGGAATCTTGTTGTCATGTTTGTTGATTTTGTCAAAGGTCTTTTGTATACCAACGGTATGGGTATCTTGTGAGGAGGAAATTGAGGTCTCCCATGGAATGCCTAGTTGGTGGATTTTGGTTTTATTAAGTGATTTTGTTGAATTAAAGGTTGATTTTCTTTGCGTTTTCCTATTTGAGGTGACACCATTGTTGATTTGTGGATGGGTCTTGATGAAACTTTCTTTGTGTGGCTTTTTGGAGTTAATCTCATATTTGGGGGAAATTTTATCCTTGTGTTGGAATTATTGGGGAAAACCTTGTGTTGCTTCATTTTACCCTTGTTTGTGGGTTTTCATTCTTTTGGCTTCCAGAGGCTTGAGATGATTGTCAGTTGATGTTCTCTCTTTTATGTGCCCTTGAAGTGGCAAGTGTTTTGGTATCAGGATTTTGAAAGGGTTGTACGAGAATTGTTGAGACTCTGATTTTGTACTTGTTAGCGAGATGGGTAATTCCTCGCATGCTTTTATGTTGTGATTCTTTGTTCAAATTATGATGGTACAACCCTTGGTTTTTATGTTGTTGGGTCTCTAGGGAGAGTGGCTCCTCGTGGGGGCCGGTGCCCGTTTAAGGGGAAGGGTACAGGATAACCCATGAGTGAGTTAGTAATCAAGTGAAAACCTAATAATTAACTTAGGAGGGATGGGTAGTAATATCATTATAAGATTTTAAAAATGGATGCCTCGTCTTCATTAGTGCTTTCGCAGACTAATGGAAGGTTGAGAAGGCCGTGGTTGGCAAGGTCGTGACCTCGTACTCACGAGAGGTTTACGGCTCCGCATGAGTCACCCTATGGATCGGCACCTCCAGTTGGGAGGAAGGGCACATGACAGCCATAGATGGGACCGGCGCCTCCAGTTGGGAGGAAGAGCACAGGATAGCCCATGTAGGACTATGCGATGACACTCTCCCCTAGTTGCCCATGTGTTTTACTTTATTGTGCTCCTCTGGAAGTAGGTTGTGGGAGTTGGTTTAGATTGTTGATATATGGAATTATATTGATTTGTGATTATTGCCTTAATATATCTTTGGTGTACTTTGTGGTCTTGTATGATCTCATTGATATTTGACTTATGACCTTGTACTCTTATGGTACTGTGTTATGATGTTATTGTATTGTTTAATTGCAATTTGGAATTGTATTATGTTTATTAATTCAGGTTGTTTTGGAAGTGTTTCATGATCTTCCTTTGGTTACTTGTTTACGGGTTATTGTTTTGTTTAATGTGATGAGATCTATGACTTTAAGTTATTATGTTGTCTCTTGGATGTTGTTGATTATGTCATTATAATCCTTGAGTTTTATGATACTTTTGTATGTTGTTGAGTCTTGTGGTTCCCTATTTGGATGTTCTTGGTTGAGGTCTCTTTCTTGTTAGCTCCTAGCACGGGGGGTGGGTCTTCAGACTCACATGGTCGGGTGGAACGTGCTAAGCACCCCATTGGGTCCCCAGTTGAGGATCGAGAGGTGCGGATTGGTGTTGTTGCAGCGACTCCAGAGTTGTATTTGTTTTGGGAGCCAGTTATGATACTTTGTGTTCATCTGTTTATTTGTATCATGTTATCTTATGTATGGTTCCATTTAGGTTTGGAAACACTTTTGTATCATTGTACCTCTAGAACATTGTACTGTAATGTAATGTTATACTCGGTGTGGTCATTGGCCATGGCAGTTGTTATTCATTGTGTTGAGTTAATTATGTATATGTTGTACTTACTCAAATGGATTCTTATCAATGATTATCATGTATGTGTTATATTTGTTAATGTTTATTTTGTTATGGATTATATCTTTGGCTTTTATTCTTTATTGTCGTTGTGTGGATCTAAGTCTCGTAATGACTCCTCATGTACCCCAAGGGATGTATGTGTTAATGAATCTGCTTAAATGAAATTCATGTCAAGTCTTAATGTGTATTACATGTATGTTATGTTAATTTTAAAAAAAAAAATAATAATAAAAAAAAATTGTGCTATAATTATTGTTTAATTGTCCTTTGGGGTTCGCACGACGGGGCGTTACACAATGGATAAAGTAGCAAGGCCCCTTGCACTAGAATTAAAATTGGATTGGATGATGCACTCCTTGAAATAATTGGGATATAAGGTGAATTAAAATGAAACAATCATATCTAATGATAAATTATTACAATAAGAGAATTCCTAGGTTGTTTGATCAACCTTATAACACTACCTAGCACAATGTGAGGCTGTTTTCTCCAAATGCTAAAGGGCCAAAAAATAAAGAAACACTAGATCCTATGAAGAAGACATGTGTCAATATTGTAAAATATATACCCCGGTGCATGGCCTACCAAATTCCTCATTCTCTACTATATTGTATTCTAGCAGTGGTAATTATGAATTATGATGAAGCTTGTAATGGATGTGGTGATTTCGACCATGGATCTATTGGAATTAGTATTGCATCTATAACATATAGGTTAGGTAAATAATAAATAATAAATTAACATGCAAATATTAATTAATAAATAAATGTTTCTTTATAAATAATTAAGTTTGAATGTTAGTTTTGGAAAGTTACATTCCTATAGGTTAATTTATTTAGTTTGATATGGGGAATAAAGGCATTATAATCCATTGTAATATAAAGTAAATATTATTAGATTGAATGTGTTGAATTTGTAGATCAATTATCTTATATTACATTATGTGTATGTACAAAAATGGTGTAATATTGTATATTTTCTCTATTAAATTCAATAAGCTCAATGCAAGATGGCATAAACATGTTTATCTTCAAAAGGATGCTATTTTAGTGATGAATATTATTCTATAGATGAATGTGGTTAGGATTTGGATAGTGAAGATAAAATATATGTAGAGAATTCATATCACCAACTAATTTTCTTTGATGAATAGGAGGAATTTCATTTGTATAAAGAAAATTCCTCCCCTAGCAAGTTCCAACTAAGAAGACCCTTTAATGAATATATTAGGTCTCTTAACAACTATTTCTCAAGATAAGTGCAATTATAACATGCGAAGCAAAAATAATCAAAAGGGGATCTTGTAATAGGAAATGTTAGGGTATTTTCATTAAGGAAAAACAAAGATAGCAAAACACTAAGCCTTTTAGTAAAGGTAACACAAATAATAAGGAAGGCAATTATAATGTGCTAACTAATAATTTAAATAAGCATGACCAAGGTGATAAAATTTTAGGTTTAAGGAAGGAAAATACAAGCAACAAAATGGATCAATTCATTGAAACTCGTGTAGTAGTTGGGAAGGAGAATATTAAGTAATTTATTGTTAGTCATATAGCCCCTTTGTCTAATATTTTTATATGAGTTGATACTCCATTGCCAAAATATGTCCCATTAGATATAACATAAATATTAATTTAGATAAAAATTTTCTTTCCCCTAATAGACATGAGGATAACTAAGCATAAGAAGAAAGCTTTGGCTCTAATTTGTAGCACTCCTCTTGATCTATCAAAAAAGTGAAAAGATCATGGTACATATAAAATAAGAGATAGTCAAGTAACTAGGCAAAGTAATAAAGTAGATAATGTTGAGAGAAAAAAACTTTATCAAATAGGGTCAACCTTTCAGTAAATGTCCAATGCAAGTAGACCTATTTTATATGACATTGTCTATCAATGGAAAGATAATAAGAAATTAAATGATTGACTCTAGGGCATCCACCAATATTATTCATTTATGAGTCATGAACCAGTTGAGCCTACAAGTTACAAGATAATTTGTTAAATTTTATTTGCCATGGATTTTAGTTAGGCCCCTATTATATGAATTGCGAATGATGTTAACTTCATATTGGTTACATATCTCAAGAATGAGTATAATATGAATATATTAGTGGTTGACATACCTTTGTGGTATGACATACTCTTATCAAGAAGGTGGTCTATTGTTGTTAGGGGAAGTATCTAAATATACTCTTCTTATACCATGATTATAATAAATGGAAAAAATATGAGATTGAATAGGGAACAAAGAACCCCTACTATATTTGAAGATTCTACTAATATTAATCAATAAGTTCTCTATGTTGATATAGGTCCGTGAAAAATTTTAGAGCTTGATCAGTGACCCAAGTGAACGGGATAATCCTCCAAAAAACCCAGGTAATGAAGAAGCATCAACAAATGAAACATGTAACATATTATTTAATGGCGATTATTTTGAATGTGGATTAGGGGATGGATTTGTGCTCTTTTACCTTCAAGGGAATTTTTTAAAGTTCTCTTTTAAACTAGGTTTTGAGTGCACCAATAATGTTGTAGAGTATGAAGCTCTACTTCTTAGTTTGAAACTAACCTTGAAGCATAAAGTTAAGAATATTAGAGTTGAGGGAGATTCCAAACTAGTCATATCTTAGATTAAAGGAAAACATGATTCTAAAAATAAAAGGTTAAATAAATACAAGCATGTTATCCTAGATAGTGTTGAATTGGTTGATGCCTTTTCTATCAAATGGGTGGAAAGAGAGAGGAATGTGATGGTTTATTTTTTGACCACTATTGCTAGTAGTTCAAAGGACATATCTTTGGAAACTAATTTAAAGGTATAGATGTTGGTATGATCACTATCCTACATAATATTCATCATTGGTGATATTTCATGATGATTATGATTTGTTCAAATTTGAAATTTTCTTGATGAATATGTGAGTCAAGAGATTGATTTTCATTTTTTTTTTAAATATTGATTGTAAAGAAACTATATTTAGAAATGAAGCTATATAGTTGAGAATTAATGAAGCTCTAAAGGGTTTAGGTCAGAGAATATATATTTGGAAGGTATTTTAAAGGTAGAGATGTTGGTGTGACCATCAATCCTAGATAATATTCATAATTGGTAGGTGTTTTGTGATGATTTTAATTTATTCAAAATTTATATTCAAGATATTAATTTTCAACATTTGTAAATAAGTGTAGATATTAAAGAAACTAAATTTAGAAATGAAGCTATATAGTTGAAAGCTAATAAAATCCTAAAGGTTTTAGTAGCCATGGAAATAATGTTTGATGGAGTAGATATGAGATTGATTAAACCCACTATTGAATATGAGGAAGTCCTATAAGAAATAAATTTAGGTTCTCATTCTTCTGTAAAATACGTGTACATTGGAAAGAAAATGAACCCCAAGATTGGAACAATTATCATTACATTGTTAAGAAAATATAGAAGAGTATTTTCCTAATCATACATGATGACCTAAAGTTATATAGAGAAAACTTGTAATAGCATGAGATTCCAATTAAAATAGATTCCAAGCCACTTAGACAAAAATAGAGGCCCATAAATCCTACTTTAGCCCCCAAAATGTAGCAAGAGTTGGCTAAACACAAAGAGCAAGATTATTAATCCTATCAAAAATTCTATGACATGAGTATCTAATCTAGTTCCTATTAGAAAGAAGAGAAAATATATTAGGTTATCTGTATTTCAAGAACCTAAACACATCTTTTAAAGATAATTACCCCTTCTTAACATGGAAGCAATGCTACGAAAGGTAATTAATTGTGAACTATTATCCATGATAGATGGTGCCTCTAGTTACAACCAAGTTAAGATCAAATAATGAATAGTAAAAGACCAATTCTATAACTCCATGTGGCAGTTATTTCTATGTTTGCATGTCATTTTATCTTTACAAATGTTAGAGCCACATTTTAGGGGGCTATGGATGTATAATTTGTTGATTAGATTGGCATCATCATGTGACAATATATAAAGATGATTTAATGACCTTCTTTAATAAAGCAAAGAATCATTATGACCATCTAGAAAGGATTTTGAAGAGGTTCTTAGAGTATGAAATTCCTTATATCCTAAAAAATTCATGCTATGGGTTACAAAAGGAAAATTTCTTAGGCACATAATTTTCAAGGATTGGATTGGGATCAACCCCAAGAGAGTTGTAGCCATTGATAAGATTCCTCGACCAAATACAATCAAGGGTATTAATTATTTCTTTAGATAGATCCACTTTTTCAAAAGTTTTGTACCATATTTTATAGAGAAAATGAAAGCCATATCTAAAATGTTGAAGAAGGGGCAAACTATTGCTTGAAAGGTGGAAAAATTGAGGCATTTCAAGGAATTAAATAGGCAATCAATCAAAATCCAATGTTGATTTCACTAGATTTTTCCAAACCTTTCCAATTTTTTTCCTTCACCTAATTTTATTGTAGAAAAGATAAGATGGTTTTGAGCAACCTATTTCTTTCTTTTAGTAAATCTCTCCAAGTTGTAGAAATAAAATATGATTGTATATAAAAGAAAGCATACAATTTAATAAAAGATATTGTTGCCTATATACCACATGTAGCTAGGAAAGATAAATTTACTCAATAAGAGGTAATTGGAAGGAGATGCATATAGATCAATAAAATTAAGGAATATAAAAGTGAGATTTAGATTATTAAGTTGGTTAGAAGGCAAGGCCTAGCTAGGTTGATGGTTGAATCCAACCTAGAAGTTTCTCAAATTAATTAGGTATGAATGGAAGTTGATAATAAGAAATATAGATTGGAGAAATCTAATTGGCACAAGCATATTCTTTATTACCCATGCAACATGAACTACCCATCTAAAATGAATGAAAATCAGAAAAAGGATCTTGAAGTTACATGCACTAAAATGTATCCTGATCAATGAAAATATAATGTGGAGAGATATGGATGCCATTTTCTTGATATTCTTGGATAAACAACAAGTTACTAATGTGTCATTATAAATGTGCAATGGTGCACGTGGTGGGAACTTCATGGCCAAAACCATAGCCCACCAAGTCCTTAGGGTTATATATTGGTGGAAATATTTCTCTATAGACACACATAAGCTTGTGAAGAAGTGTAATTAATTTAAGATATTTTCAGCCAAGATTTAGGGATCACGAGCCTTACCTGTAAGGCCCATGTCAATAGAAGCCATTTTCCAAAAATGGGGAATTTATTTGATTAGTGACATTATTGAGAAGTCTAGTGGAGGCTTCAAGTGGATCTCAGTAGTCATAGATTACTTTATCAAGTGGGTAGAATTTATTCCCACCAAGAGGGATACTAATAAAGTGGTGATAAATTTCATTCTATATCACATCATAACCAGGTTTGGTGCTCCAAATAAGATTGTAGATGCTAATGCGATGTGTTTTAGATCAGTAAAAATTATTAATCTTCTCTCCAAGAATATAATCACTATATCCCACTCATTACTATTGCATCCATAAGGGAACATATAAATTGAATCAAGTAATAATAATTTAATGAAGATCATTAAAAGGATACTTGACTAGAATAAAAAGTCATGGGACTCCAAGGTGAGGATTTCTATATGGGTAGATAGGATAACTCTAAAGAAATATACTAAAAATTCATCTTCTGTGCTGGTGTATGGAGTTAATGTTGTTCTACTCATCAATAATATGTTACTATTTATAAGTTTAATCAAGAAATAGCTAAAGAAATTCAAGATGTAATGAATTACAAGATCAATTAGCTTTTTAAACTTGATGAGAGTAGGAGAAGGGATCAAATGGTTAATATAAGGGAACAACAATAGGAAAAATACCTATTTGATAAAAGGAAAAATGTAGGAAAATTTAAAATTGGGAACATGAACTTGGTCTAGAATGCAAGAGCACAAGACAAAGAAAAAAATGTGAAATTGGAACCCATGTGGTTGGACCCATTTGTCATCAAGAACTCATATGGCAGAGATTCATAATTCATCAAGAGTTTGACTAAAAATACTTATACAAAATACTAGTGCATGGACAACTCTTGAAGCATTACTAGTGCATGGAGGCATTCACATACATATTCCATAATAAAACATTTATATAAGTCCTTGACGAATACAAAATCTACTCAAAATGGTTTGGACTAGCAAAGTTTGTGCCCTAGAAAGTTTTGGCGGCTAGATAAGCATCTGTAGAACCACACAATAATCAACATCTCCTTTAAAATGGAAAAATCATGCCTATATCAACAATACGTGTTAACTCTAGTTTGCTACACTATTCACATTCTAAATATTGCACAAAGTGGGTGCTATAGATGGAAGGGAGATGAATATGCAATTAATTTGGGTAGATGAACATATGACATCACTCACTGCAAGTATATGGAGGAGATGTGTAGCCACAAAAACTATTAGGTTACAAAGTGAATAAAATCAATCACTCACATGGAAAAATTGTATGCCAAAGAGGAAACTTTGAAACTATTGAATCCCCACTAAACCTTTTGTCTTGTTGAGCTTCAAGCCTTAGGTTTGACATATATCTTGTTGCATTAGCCTCTTTGCTTCATTATGTAAATTAGAGGTGGAATAAGAACTAAGAAACCATCAGGGGTTCCTAAGGTTCCCAACACACTAGGAACACCAACAACCTCTCTTGTGCCCTATAGACTTGTCTTTTCTACCTTAGCTAATTTTTTATTTTTTTATTATGGAGAATTGACTAAAATACATAGGAGGGGAACATAGAGTAAACAACACATTGTGACATGATGACCCTTAGAGACTTCTCAAATAGGTTATTGATGAGGGTCCATACTCCATAAGCACATGTAATGGGAGATTGAGTCCCAACAAAAGGGAAGTCCAAATTTTTTTAAAAATGCACTAGAAGTTGGTTGAGCTTGGGATGATAGAAGTGGTCAAGGAGTACCATTGAGGTTAAGGGAAAGTCACAAATTTGACTCAAAAAGAGGTGAAAAAAATTGAAGTGGGAGTCAGGAGTTAAGGATGACATAGAAAATTTATTTGGGGAAAGGGAACTCCGACAAGTTGGTGGGAATGAGTGAAAAGTATGGTGGAACAAGAAATATTGAATGTTTAGTGAAAATAAAAGACTTAAGTATTTAACAAGGACTTTTGGGGATTGGAGCTCGAAATACCATGGAAATAGTAATAGGGAAAGCACAAGTCCAAAATTCCAATGCTACACAAGATATATGACAAATGATCAAGACTTTAAAGTTTAAGGAAGCAAAGGAAATGATACATTGGTTAAGGGATGCTTGAAACTTTGATACCAAAAGACTTGAAAGTTCTTGGAATGCAAAGGATTGAGTTTTCAACAATTGAATAGATGGTATTATGAGACACCAAGTCCAATAGGTTGACAAACAATAGTTAAGTCAAAGGGAAAATCATTGAGAGTTAGAAATCAAGGATGCCAAGGAAGTGGTACCAATAGAGGGATAAGTCCGACAGGTCACTAATAGAAAATTTTGTAAAGCATTTACAAAACATTTCAAAGCTTGGACGACTGGCATGACAACCTTGAATCTAGGTTTGAAAGGCCAACAAATTCCAAACTTAGATTTTTTTTTAAGAAGCCTTTGGTTCAGATTTTGGGATCAAGGGGGTGGGTATGGTAATATGGATAATCTCAACAAACTGACATGACGACAACTCAAAAAGTATAAGGAAATGACTAACACAATTTTTTTTGAGCTTTTTGCAAACTTGAACAGCAAGGGATGACACATGGTAGTATTAAATTATACAAAATTTAACTCATGGAAAACCACTTATGACATCTCAAATCAATTATAAGAGGTGGATTCACATTATAATTATAATATTTGAGAAAAACTCTCAAACTCACAACTTCTTAGACATGCATGGTTGGACACTAAGAATATTTTTCTTCACAATAATATCTCATTCTTTTTTGTTGTGTATTTGAATAGTCAATTTTAATCCTTTATAAAATATATTATATCTTATATTATTTAATAAGATAATTAAACTAGCACTTGCTTGTAAAGGAGGTTCAAGGATTGCACCAATAGAAAACTATATGTATGTTAATATGTTAAAGCGTATGTTTTGTGCATAGATGCATTGCAAATTCTAGTTGCATGTGGTTGGATTAAATAGTTAATATTAAGAGCTAAATAATGGAATGAAATAAAAATAGACAAATCTAGATTTTTTCCTAAAAAAATTAAGTATTATCCGATTATAAAATATTTCCATATAGATTTAAAACATAAATTAATGCAAGTGAAAAAAGAAAGTTGCCATCAAATTGACAAAAATACTACAAATGAAAATAGAATGTTTCCATCGAGTTGTCAAATCAATATGTATTTGGCTAGCTTTTATATTTCCAACGACTCAAAGTGGTTTGCAAGCGTGAGACTTGTTTTAGGGTCAAATCTCACAATATATTTAGCAATATCTCACAATATATGTAGCCTATTGCTAAATATCGTTTACTCCAATATATGAGAAAAAAATTGTAAATGTATTTTTTAAAATAAGTTTATGCCTTTCTTCTCCAATAATATAATTTCTAAAAATTATTTTTACCATAATAACAATTGGCTATATTCAATTTTTTCTAAATAATTTATGAAAGTCAATAATATTTTTGGTGATCAGTGTTTAAATCCTCCATAAAAAATGCCTTCAAACCAGCGACCCTGTATTATCCCACCCGCATTACGATGATAGCATTTATTATGCTATTTATTTTTAATTGTTTTTTTTTCACTTTTCCATCTAGGTATACTCGGGTGACGGGCTATACTGACCAGCTACTTCTGCGTTTCTGGTCTATGTCAAAATCCTCAATGTAGTCCACGCAACCGCTTTCAACCAAAGCTGCGTCGGATTTGTTACGATGAATTCTGTTTTTTCAGGGAAGAATCCATTTATCTGGTTGGTCTGTGTTTTGTTTTTATGTGTGTATAGAAATGGCAGTACTATACAGGGAGGAGCATTTGCAGAAACCTTTTCCAAACATGCTTATGCAACAATGCTGTACATGGGGACCCCCAGAGACTATGAATTTTATATTGCAGTTCGAGTCATGATGAGATCCCTTGTCAAGCTTAAAGTGAATGCAGACCTTGTTATTATAGCATCCAAGGATGTTCCTCTGGTTTGGGGAAAAACACTGTAAGACCAAGCCCTTTTCGTTTTAATAACAGGAGGGACAAGAGAAATATATTTTCTTAAAAGTTGAAAATGAAGAAATCTTGTTAATTAATTCGCAGGTGTGAAGACGGAGCTCGAGTAGTATATGTAGACAACATTGATAATCCTTACAAGAATCAGACAGACTTTGACAAGCGCTTTGCTCTTTCTCTGAACAAGCTATATGCCTGGAGTCTTGTGGAGTATGAGAGGATAGTCATGCTTGATGCAGATAATATCTTCCTCCAGAAAACTGATGAGCTCTTTCAGTGTGGGCAGTTTTGTGCAGCCTTTATCAACCCCTGTATTTTTCACACTGGTCTTTTTGTTTTACAGGTGTTCTTGTTTTCTTATGATTTTGCATTCTGTTTGGTTTTTATTGTTCATTTTTAAAATGCCCATTTGGGACCACTTCTTTATTGACAGGATTTGAGTTGGGAATTTTTTAGTGTTATTTTCAAGTACCCGTTTTGTTCTGTTCTTTTAATAACCTCTGTTTTTTTTTCATTCATATGCAGCCATCGGAGGAGGTTTTCAAAGATATGCTGCATGAATTGGCTACAGGGCTGAAAAATGACGATGGGGCAGATCAAGGATTTGTGGCTGCACATTTTGATGATTTGCTGGACAGACCCATGTTTCATCCGCCAACAAATGGGTCCAAGCTGAATGGGTTTTATCGCTTACCACTGGGATACCAAATGGATGCTTCTTACTACTGTAAGCACGCTTTCCATAGCTTTATGTTTTTTTAATTTATGAGGAAGATAAGGAGATACATGATTCCTGCAACTTTTAGTCAATGTTTTTGAACTTTATTTTTGATCAAGCAGTAGGTTTCTGACAATCTTGAAACTCTGCTTAATTTAATCATTTGTTTGATATAACCCTTAGAAGTGTTTTTCTCTCGAGAACGAATTCAGATGTGTAGCAAGAAAGATCATATGTTATTTATGTTTTTAAGGCGTGATTACAAGTTAATATACGAGCAAATCAACAGCCTAGATTTCCAGAATTTGCAGCGACTGCCTGAAATTGCAATAATAAAATGTTGGCATGTAGTTTCCTGTGTAATTATCCACACCCAAAATCAATTATGATTTCTCATCTTTAGTTTATGAAAAAGGAGATTTAAGAACCAGTGCCTAGATGTGTCTCATCAACTCTTGATTTGTAGGAATGTACTTTTTAAGAGTCAAAGAACACAAGCTTTTTCCATGACCTAAATTTGTAGAAATTCCATCTTATGCCTGATATCCAGTCCTCCACAGCAGTCTCAAAATGATTGGTGTGCGCAAAAAGAAAGAAAGATTGTTAACTCTCATGTCAAGAGCAGAACATATATGTCTTTGGTTGTTTTATCATGTGCAAAAGCGAAAGATGCTAAAAGAAGCTTCTTTAGAACACATATCATGATAACACATTAGGAGATTTCTTAAACCGCTGCTTTCGAAAGATTGATAGCCTTATCATGTTGAAATCGGTGTTTTTCTAAAATTCTCTGTTTAAGTATTTGTTTATTCTTACCAGAGCAAAGCCATATAAATTCAGATGAAGTCGTTCCTTTGAAGTGTGGGTGATGGAATTTTTCTTCTTGTGGGATTCGACAAGCGCGTTTCAAATCATTTGAAGATGACCTTCGTGAGAAGTGGCATTTTCATTCATATATGGTGGTAAAATTACACGGGAACACCTTTAAACATTTGTTACTCTGACATTGAATATAATCCATTTCCATGAAATGTTTTGTTCCATTTAATTGTTCACATAGGGGAGATGGGTCAATAGTTAGGTAGGGTTCTATTGTTGGTACAGTGGTTGTGATTATAAGATTTAGTCTTGCAATATATTTATACTATATATTGGCAATAATTAGCTCACATGTAAATCAGCAAATGACTAAATGTTGGTCAAAATGGACCCTTACATGAATCTATCTACATCTAAAGTTTGGAGATGTGACAGTATCGCCTCTTGAATTTAGATTCACACAATTAAGACATCAAAGCTGCTCAGTGACAAGTGATCACAACAAATATAGTAGCTGTCAACATTAACACCAAAATCAATCCAAATCCATTCAACAATTTGCCATACCTGCAAGCAGATCAATGATGTTACAAGGTGGGAACAGATCACCATCTCATGAAATGCTGTTGAAATAATGAGAGATGCAACAATATAAAGAAAAGAAAGATACACACAAATGCTTCACACTTTCTTTATTTATAAATACATTTATATATACATAAACTCAGCTGTAGAGTCTTACTAAAGAATCCATCTTTTACACCCTATTTTAACTCATTGACCTACAGCTAAGGTTCTCGTATATGGACTGTTTACAACCTAAAACAAGATCCCTAAATACCAGTCCTGTAATGTATCGACATAAGGCAAATTGACTATCGAAACTCCTGTTTTCCCCCTCTCTGAAATGACTAGGATTGCAGGAAATTTATCATCCTTTGATGAGTTCCAAGTGGATGACTATTGTGAGTTCCACTGCCACTGTTTCACTTTGTACTTGTATCTGTAAGGACAAGTTAGGCATTACAACACATTTATGTCGGTAAAAGTAAAATCAATGTTTACTGTGCAAACATTCCGAGTTTCGATAGATGAGCACAACATTTTTGCATATATCTTTTATTACTTTACCAAATCAAAATGACTCTTGTAGTTGAACTTTTCATGTTTTGCAGACCTGGAGCTAAAATGGGATATACCATGTGGACCAAATAGTGTCATAACTTTTCCAAGTGCATTGTGGGTGAAGCCATGGTACTGGTGGGCATGGCCCGTTTTGCCTCTGGGTTTGTCATGGCATAGGCAACGGCTTGACACTATAGGGTAATCTAATTGCTAAAGCTTTCATCATTCTTAATTTGAGAAGCTTTGCGATTATTTAGGTTCAGATATTGAAGTATTATTTAAATGATATTTCCTTAAACGTCTGGTTTGATGAGTTTGTCATTTTTCTTGAACTTAAGTGTTCTCCAGCTTTTCTCCTAGGCGGAAAAGGGACATACCACCGCTGGCCTTTAAAGCATCTCACTAGACCAATGGGTCAAGAAGTTTTTGAGTTTCAACTTATTCGCACACTTTTACCATTGGTCTGTTGTATGCTAGATGCCTTAACATATCTGCCCCAGGATGCCTTAACATATCTGCCCCAGGATGCCTTTTGTTGAGCACTTCTGTGTTAGCTTCATTTAAGAAATTATGCAATCAAGTGAACTGGTGTTTATCCCCACAGGCTCTAGCTTCTCCTAAACCGTATACTTTTTATTTCTTAATTCACTCCTACTGAAGAAATGTATTTTATTTTAGTTTTGTCCAAATCCAATATCCTCTTGCGCTAATGAATAAAATCCTCATGTAACAGGTATGATGAGGAGATGCCCCTTGCAGTGGCACAGTCAATGTTCTATTTAATAACAGTTGGAGTAGCAATATTTGCCCGGCATGGCTTCAACTCACAGGCCTCTTCATCCAAGTTCTGCTACTTGAAATCAATGCTTGGCGACTCTTTATATTCAGTGGTATTGAGGAAATTTGTTCCTTTTTGTGTAGCTGCAAGCTATTTAATTCCATTTTTCCTTGTTCCAAAAACTATCCATCCATTAATGGGCTGGGGGCTTTACCTACTGGGCTCTATGTCCCTTCTTCTAGTCATAATAAACATATTTCATATCCCTGTTTTGGCTGTTATTATTATCTGGATTGAAGTGTTTGGAGCACTGCTTGTCATGGCTTTTCCTCTTTACAACAATGGAATAGTACGTGCACTATCAGTGGCAGCCTATGCCTTCTTTGCTGCTCCATTTTTATGGCGGTCACTAGTGAAGCTAATGGCATATTTGGAGACATGCATTAAACATGATTCCTTATTCTCAAGATCTGGTCAGAAACAGTCTCTTGTGAAACTGTCTTGAAAGACTTGAAAGACAGAATTCAAGCCACATTTATATGGCTCCTCCTCTCACAGTTTCCTCTATCAAAGATAATGATGGATTGTATTTTTCGCTTGATGTATATAAAAATAGCAGTCTGTGATACATGGAAAGATTTTTCTTACTCAAAAGATACGAATGGACGTCTTTAACCTCACATTTTTTAAGTTTGTCACTGCAAACTTTATCAAGGAGGAGGCACTGGCAGATACCACACCCTTCTCCCCGTCTACAGTCTAGACTAATGATATGAAATCCACACTCTGGAACTAAACCAGTTTTTCAAACATTGAGGGAAATCAAAGATTTCGGCGTTTAAAAGTCTGCTATGTAGAAATAAAACTAACTACTAAAAAAGAAATCTGAAACACACATTCTCGGTGATAAGAAAAAGACATGCTTACAAACAAACAAGTATAAATCAACTTCCTTGCAAGCGGACTATATTTCCAGCAATCCAACGTGCTTACAAACAAACAAGTATAAATCAACTTCCTTGCAAGCGGACTATATTTCCAGCAACCCAACGTTGGAGTGACAAATCACTGTCTTCAGAGATGTAGAGAAATCGCTCTCCTTTAAGTGGGACTGATAAGGTAAGATCTCATTTCGCTTCTTACCCAACTAACCAGCATATAGCTAACTTCAAGGAATGAGAAGGGGTTATTCTTACCGACCTATGTTTCCTATGTGCCAGTTGACGTGGTAAGTAAACCCCACGAAAAACTAATGGGATTTATACCATTAATGCCAGATGTTTGATTGAATGCTTATTAACATATGGTCTCTTCGAATGCAAAATTGACAGAACAAAGAAAATTATTCTGGAAGAAAAATAGATGATATTTTAACTCTAACAAAAGCCCATTAATCTATGGTGGGGCCTACCTCCCACATCAACTGGCATATGGTTTAGAGCGAAAGGAAAAGGATAAACCAGTGGGCAAGAAAGACAAGAAAAAAAAGCCATGTGGAGACAAGAAAAAGAAGCCATGTGAACCATTGTTGACTGAAAAATGGGATGAAGATGAATTTCTACATTAGTAGAGGAAAAGGAGGAGAAGAAGCAGAAGCCTGATCAACCGCTAGACAAACCACAAAAGTAACCTCAGCAACCGCAGAGCCAAGCCATCGAGGTCGAGAACACAAAGGAAAGCAGGGTAGAAGTATAACACTCTCCACTATAGCCAAGCCTGGTTCTATGAATACTGGGGTAGAAGTAGAACAGGAAATGGAGAATTAAGAAACAACAAGAGTTATGCAGGAATGGAACCCACGGAGGAGGAGTGTATCTAGTAAGACCATCGGGGTTAAGAGTAGTAAGAGGAAATGCAAGAAGATGAAGATCTTTAAGGACTAACTAGATCAGAATATACATTGGTTCTTTGTACAAAGGAACCTATGAATGGATATAAAGAACAAGAGCATAAGAAGAAGAAAGAGTAGAGGAACAAAGCGTAGAGGAAGAAAATGCCAGTGTTTAAACTCGATGGAGAAAGCTTGTATGGGATTAAAAAGAATGGTAATCAAGACATCGAAGAAAAATGTTGAGAAGCAAGCTAAGTTAAGTGCGTTCAGAGCATAAATAATGAAATCTGAGGCGGAGATGCTCTAGGCACTGCATCGAGTGGTATGTTTAGAGGGAGTGTAATAGGATAGTGTATATGAAATCAATTACCAAACAAAGAAGGCCCGATTTAAGAGAAATCCATGAGAGAATCGATGATGTGGCTTTATTTGATTCATTCTTCAATTTTTCAATCATCATCGACAAGGAATTCAAGCCAATGGAGGAAGAGATTTATGTGCAAAAAATTGAAGATTAACATCATGTATGGGATGCGCAAGGAATGACACGGGTGAACCAATTGAGCTGAAGGATTGAATCTCTAAAATAGAATTCTGCTTCTAACCTGCAATAGACTGGATAAAAAGCCCCCCTACACAATCAAAATGAACTAGAAGAAAAAGGAAAAAGAAAAGTAAGGAACTATAGGACAAGCAGCTAAAAACCAGTCACACAAATTAGAGAATCTGTTATCTTCCTCCGCATTTCTCGCATAGAACACCAACTATACTTGCCTTGTTTTTCTTGCTTAGTCGGAAAAACTCAGGGACACCAATGCGATAGTTATAAATTGTTGTCACTATAGATAAACTCCCACAACTCCTCTTGACGAAGATAAACTCACTCCCCCAAAAATAAAAATGGTTATTTTATTCTCTTTCATTTGTTAGCACAATCAACTCTATTCTTGTCAAGGTTATAGTTCTAACATCCTATGTAACAATTCTTAATATTTCATTTGGTTTTTCGAAAAAAAAAAAATGATTATATCTTTATCATTTTATGTAAAAAATTTTAATATTAAAAAAAAAATCTCATAATATTTTTGTAAATACATCTAAAATTAGTTTTTGAATTTACAAAACTTTAATGCAATTTACTTCAATGCAATTTGGTCTTCTATAACCATATATCTAATGAAGTGATAGCATATCTTAACATGCTTGGTACAACCATTAAAAACTAAATTCTTTGTCATTACAATTGTAGAGATGTTGTCACAACAAATAGTAGTGGACATACCTTGTTCTTTCTCAAAGTTGCTAGCACTCTTCTCAACCATAGTATCTAGCATGAAGTTGACGTTGGTGTAATGTATTGTCTTTGCTAAGGTTAAGGGAATAATTTGATTGCTTCTTTGAAAACCATGAAATATCACTTGATCCAATATTGAAAACATGTCCTAAATTTCTTTTATGATCATCAAGAGAACTTGCCTAATCACCATCTATATAGTAAACCAAGCCAAAAACATTAGATGATCAATACTAAATGCCCAAGTTCTTTGTCTGATGAACATAACTTAATATTCTCTTTATTGCATAGAAATGAGTCTCTATTAGACTTCCATGAACCTTGATACTAGACTCATTATAGAGATTATATCAGATCTAGTGGTGATGAGATACATGAGATTGGTCACTAATCTTGTTGAATTGTGGGATCTACCTTGTTGGTACTACCATTTTTTACTAGATTTTCACCTAAAGTAAAAGGTATGCTATCTAGTTTACAATTGACCATATTAAACCCATTATGAAAGTCACATAATTTTCTTGTGAAATGGAGATACCATCATGCAACTATAAAACCTTAATGTTAAGGAAATAATGCATTAGCCCCAAATCTATCATCTCAAACTCTTTGTCACGACTTTGTTAAACTCATCCATAATCAATTTATTATTTCCATATGAATCAAATCATCAACATATAAGCACATTATCAACAAATAACCCTTACCATTTGACTTTGTTTACAATTTAAATATATATTTTTGACTTAAATACATTTATATTCTATTATTAAAATAATAATCTCTTTTTAAATATTTTATTACTTAAATAAAAAATCAATAACTCATCCCAATATTATATTATTCCACGAATTTGTAAACCCTAAATCATTTTAACTTATATTAGGTGAAGATGGAGATGGAGAAAATAGAGACCACGATTGTTGACCATTGATGACTTCCCAAAGGAAAGTTATGGGAAAGGTAAAACCAATGCCACACCCTTCTACCATTTATTTGTTCCATTTCATTATATGTATATATGTACATGTATGCTTATAAGTATGTATATATATATTTTTACACACACACGCACATGTGTGTGTGTATCTATATATCTATCTATCTCTATATATGTATATATGCATGTGTGTGTGCACACGTGTGTGTATGTATGTATATGTATGTGTATATATATGTATATATGTATATGTATATGTATATATGTACATATATGTATGTACATATACATATATGCATATATGCATGCATATATGTGTGTGTATATACATACATACACATACATATACATATACACATACATATACATATACATATACATATACATATACACATACATATGCATATGTATACACATACATACATACATACATACATACATACACACACATATGCACACACACATATCTTTGATAAGCAAGATGTTGTCTAGGAGGAAGCTCCCTTAAATTATTTAAGATAATTACATGGCCTCACATTGAGGAGTTTATGTGATATTGCATTCCATGTACATATCCATCTCAATTGTTGTTGTACAAAATAAATAAAATCCCCCCTATCAATTGATGGACTCCCTCCAATTGCCACTTTATGATAAAGGAGAAGTAGTAGATTAGAAACTCCTAGAATTCCTTCAAGTTGCATTTTACAAGGCCATTCATTAGTAACCACATGCACTCTTGCATTTGGATATTATTTTGTAACAATTCTCTCTTCAATGCTCTACACAAATGATTTTTTGAAAGCTATAATCATATAGTCAAATATTGCTTTGATATTGCACCACTTCACTTCTTTTGAATGATTTTTTTGGATGCTAGTTTCCCCACATCATCCTCCACAATATGTGTGAAATTCATCAAGAAATCCTCCATTATCATTCTAGCATGGATATGCCCACTATCTAATAGTTTTGAACTAACGACAACTTTTATTACACTCTTGATTAGAGGAATCTCAATGTTGAAAATTTGATGTGGCTACATGTATGAATGTTCTCATCACTACAATCACAAAGACAATGATAAATAGTGAGCCTTTGATCCATACTTTTGGAAGTCGCCAAAAACTAATGTTATATATATCTAGGAGATCTATTTGTATAATGATGAAGGATGATAATTCTTGTTTGGAGATTATAAGCCTCTTTTTAAGACATGTAGGAGTGGTGATATTCATGAGATAATGAGCTTCACACTATTCAAGTCGGATCAATGTACACATTAGATTATATGAACTCTTGGATATGTCTCCATACATCCATCTGGTCAAATATAAGCTCACCATCATTGTTTCAATTTATGCATCTTCATTCTTTACATGATAAAGACATTGATTTGGTAGACAAAATTGAGAAAATTTAGGTTAGACCTTCACCTATGATAGATATAGAAATGACTATGATTATGTTATCACATTGATTCCTCCTGTAGATTATCCTCTTATAATTGTTGATTCCAACATCATTCCCAAATACTTAGGAACACCTCCAACTTATTTTGATGTCATGTTTTATTCTATTATAGACATTTCATCTCTATTCTTGAGCAATATTTAATACTACCACTTCTTGATTTTTGGGAGACCTTTTCCCCATGACATCCCTTTGAGATGTATTTTTCTAAGACATAGAGATCTCCTCTATCTTATTCATCTTAAATTTCATGTAATCCTAGAGAATTGATATTGGAAATTGAAACCACTTCTATCCTAACTATTAGAGTAATCATGCATTAGCTAATGATTAATTCATCTTTAATTGATTATTAGTCAAATTTATTCTCATGCACTTAAGCTAAACTTAGGAGTCTTTATTTAGTTAACTAAGTGCTTTTCTATGTTAACTGAAGTGAGCTATTTTAGATCATTTTTCCTCATCGCATGTGATGTTGACACTTGTCTTGATCTAATTCCTTTACCATTTAGGTTTGCTCCTATATAGCACTCAACCCAACCCTCATTGTATTACTCTCTCTGGAGATTACTCTTCTTCTTTCAAACTCTCAACCTTTAAGGACTTTTGTTTTCCTTGAAGATTCTTGAGGTTCATTATGTAGGAATATTGCACATATTGTTTGAAAATCTCTTGCATGGAAGGTGCCTTTGTTCGTTTTTGATCCTGTGGCTCATGTTTTTCACAATTCTAACATGTTATGAGTGTGGATTCAGTGAACCCCTTCTCGATTTATGAGGTTTTTTTCTTCAATAAGGATTACAGGATTCAGATCTAGAATCCCCTTTGATTTTTTACAAATTTTGGAGGTGGGAAAATTTTGGTGCATCTAGGATCAAAATGGAGTCTTCCGTTGGATTCCGAGCTGACGAGAAAGTTAGATTTGGCTTTTGTTTGGCTTGATTTGGACTCTTGAGGCCGGATCTGTGAGGGTTTGATGTTGTTTTTTTTTTCAGATCCAAAGGATAGCTGCAATTTTGGAGCATTTTGGTGTGAAAATAATCTCATGGTTGCATTCAGGAGGCTGATTCCATGAATTTTGATATATAATTCAAACTATTTTGGTGTCGGGAGCTTTCGAGGCAAAAAAAATTCCTGAGAGTCGTACACCTCTCTACTCTCTAGCACGTGGATTTAGGTGAATATATATATATATATTAAAATATTTCTAATTCTTTTCGTGTGTTTAAAAAAATTATTTAAAACCCTTTTTTGAAGGGCACACAGGTTTTTTTTCATTTTCTTAAAAGTTGTATTAATTTTTTTTTGCAGGTGCCCGAGGGTACCTACCACCCTTGCAGTGGCAGGCCCTCAGGCCCCGCCTCCCTGTGACGGTGGTACCACAAGGTTACCACCCTTGCCACCTTGGCAGGTGGCGGCCCCCTCAGGCCCCGCCCACCACCTGCCTTATTTTTAATTTTTTTTTATATTTAAAAAAAAAAACTATTAGTTATATATATATATGATGGTTTTTTTACTGTTTTTAACTCTAAAATAAAAATAGTTAAATAAATACTTTTTAATGCATTTTTTACAATTTTTTTTGCAAATAAACCCATGCATTGTACCTAGAGATTTTTTTACCAACACCTCTAAATATGGCGTACCCCTACATTTGGAGGCGTTTTTGAAAACTTTGGCGAAGGAGTCTTTTCTTCCCTACTCAATCCCTCTCCATTGGACAATTCAAATTTGCACCTTATATTCCAAAGGTCATATCTCGACCATATTGTGGTCTTTTCCAGTGTAATTTTTTTTTTGAAATGGGGTAGAATTTTGTGCTCTTCACAGTGGTGTAGGTGGTTTCCAATTTTGGTTTCTAGTTTTTTTCTAGAATTCAGTTTTCTCGGTATTGTTGCTGTGCAGTTATCATTTTTGGATACTTCAATGGACCATATCTTCTGCATCCAGACTCCTTTTTGGGTGCCATTGTTTTGAAAGTGCATATTTTTTGTGTACTTTGTCATGGTGCTAGCTACTAGTTTCCTCATTTTCTATCATATAATTGTATTTTCAACATGTAGTCCTTTTTTGGACATTATAGGATTTCACTATATGCATTTTTCATTATGTAGACGGATTGAGATAAAGTGTCATTCTAGTGTATACTTTTTTGGGGATTTTGCACATCCTGTTGTGCCTTTTGTAATTGCACTATGATATAAAGTGCCATGGGGTGGTTGATGTTTGCCTTTGGTTTTCCATCACGCGTTTGTCAAGTGAGTGTCCCTTCCACGAAAATAGTGAATTGAGTGATTCTTGCCTCATGCATGTGTGCCTTAGTTTGCACACCATTTTATTTTGTAGGCTGTTTCTCCTACATGCACTTCTTGGTTTCATATGATTTTAGTGTTCCTGTCATGACTCACCCTTTTCAACATTATGGGAGGGTTTCTATTGTTGCTGCTAATGCTTCCTTGGTTTTGTGTTTGAGTGATCTACGTATCTAGTTTATGTTCCTATGCACTTTTAGATGCAGTGTACATCAATGGTTGGTTACATGCATTTCGATGAGATGGATCATTTACCATATGGACAGTCTTTCATTCCTATTTCTGGAGGTTCTTCATTTCAACACCATATCAGTCATCTTTTGACAACAATCAATAACTGTTTTGTGCTTCAATGATGTTCTACATGTTCCTTTCTTTTTGGGACATTGTTTCGGTTGGATGCTTCTCAGTCTTTCACCATGATTTGGAGGCTTTTATAGCCCTTCATTCACCTTTCTCTCTTTTGGAGAGGAGTTTTCTCGCACTGTTCTTTTCTCCTTTTCTCTAGTTTTGAGAGATCTTTTGTTTGTACATGGGTACCTCACCAGGCCTTATTTGTCGTGACCCATCATGCATTCTCTTTTTAGGGTTTCTAACTACTCCCTAAATTCATCTTAAGGGGGGGTGTTAGAGTTATCATGCATTAGCTAATAATTAATTAATATTTATTTAATTATTAATCTAGTTTATTCTCATGCACTTAAGCTAAACTTAGGAGTTCTTTATTAAGTTAACTAAGTGATTTTCTATGTTAACTAAAGTGAGCTATTATTAGATCATTCTATCTCATCACATGTGATGTTGACAGTTGTCCTGGTCTAATCCCTTTACCATTTAGGGTTTCTCCTATATAGAACTCAACCCTTATTGTATTATCCCTTTGAGATTTACTCTTTTGTTCTCTCAAACTCTCAACCTTTGAGGGCTCTTGTTTTCCTTAAAGATTTGTGATGTTCATTTTGTAGCTTTTTCTTGTTGAGGAATACAACAATTTTTTGTTTGCAAATCTCTTGAGTGAAAGGTGTCTTTTTTCGTTGTTTGATCCTTTGGCTCATGGTTTGTGTTTTTTCACAATTCTAAGACTAACCACACTAAAGTTTATTCTCTCATAGGGAGGAATATATTTGGTTCTTGTTGTCACATGAAATTACACCCTACTGAACTAGGCTCGACATTCCAATGACACAATGGGAATGATCTCAAGTGTGGTACATTTGTTGTTGAGATCAAACCTCTAGAGAAGGCCAACTTCCTTTCTAACCTAGATGCAAGAGTGCTAGACTAACCTAGCACTGCATAAACCTACAATTAATCCTATTCTATTGATCTCTAGGTAGAAGGGGAAGATGTAATGCATAAAAGGGAAAGGGTAGTGATACAACTAGATTAAATCGTGTTTCTTCTTTCCTACTACAACAAAAAGAACGAAATGGACTACGTGAATAACTTACACAGTTCTCTGTTTTAGAATCCCTAATGACATGTATAGAGGTTGGATCTTGACAAACACTAAGAGGGGAAAATTTATTGCATAGTTGTCACTTGCAAACAAATTCAACACAACATACCACCACAACAAAATAGAGAAACAAACATTCAATTGTGAAGGTAACATAATTAATACACAACACATCCAAAGCAATAAGAGGTAAAAATGGTAGTTTTTGTTGATACAAAGGCATGTAGCTTACAAAAGGAGAGTTGCAGAGATGCACAACTCTCATGGAGGAAAAAAAACCATTGAAAAGAGTACATAAGTTGCTTTTATATTGAAGCATAATAGAAAAATCTTGCCAAACCATAACCCTAATCATCTAAAGAGAATCTGTGAGAAACAGACACTTGGAATACTAAATTTGATCTATAGGGCATGAAAAGCATTCTTAATAGTTTAGGGATGGCTGGACATTTATGGCGTGAAATATTTAGTGCAAAATATCTTGCAAAATCTATTGCAGAGGATAATTATAGGTGTATGAGATGACATAAAGCATTATGTAGAATAAATATAGTGGCTTGGCACTTTTGCCAAAAAAAAAAAAACATTCTGTAGAATACCACAAAAGCATGGTGTCTTGTAGGTTTGATTTATAGAGAATTAAAGATTATTGGAGGTGTAATAGAAAATTTGTGGGATCGAGAAAATACAGGTGGGGGTAATTGATCATTTATGATGTTTCTTTGTTCATTCTAATGCCTCTTTTTTTGATAAACTTCCCTTGTCTGCAAACTTACCATTTCAAAAAACTTGCCTTGTTAGCGTAATTTCCCTTTCGACAAACTTGCCTTGTAAGGAAACTTTCCCTTTTGGAGAACTTTGCCTATCAATGAACTTACCCCTTTAATGAACTGTCCTTGTCAGTGAACCAACCCTTTCAACAAACTTCCCTTGTTAAAAAAATTAAGAGTTAAAAACTAGTTGATACAATCTCCTTTCTCTTTTCCTTATTTATTTCAGCAAATCCCCTCTTCGGTGAAACTTTCTTTCAGCAAAACCTCTTCTTCAGGCTAACTTCCCCTTTTGACGAACTTCCCTTTTGGTAAACTTTCAATAAACTTTGCTTGCCAGCAAAATTCCATTGTCGGTGAAATTATCCTTTTGATGAACCTCCCCTTTTGATGAACTTCCCTTTCAATGAATTGGCGAACCTACCAAAAACTTCTTCTGAGAGCTACTTCACCGAAATTCCTTAATTCGTTGGTTTTTTTTTTTATAATTTTGGAATGAGGATCATGAAGGAAAACTAAAATAATGCAATATGGCCCAAATAAAATATACTGGATCAATTATTGTTGATGGTCCATGAAGGGGGGTATAAATGTTAACATTTTTTGACCTCTACGAGATGTTTTCTTGCTAAACATAGGGACATACAAGCCTTAAATATCCATTGGGCACAAATTCATGGGGGAACTACAACAACTAGCCTGCCTTAAAACACATAGGATATAACAACATGTGCAAGCTTGCACTTGAAGGAAAACAAAAAAAAATAGATCATACATTCCCTTAAGGAGAATTTAGAGTGTACAAAACAACACTTCTTGAAAAGTATAAAAACTAAACTACTATGTACATGGATTTTATAAAATACAATTGTCATAACTTTCCTCTATCAAAGACAAGTATTTTGAAGGAACTAATCTTCCCTAGACCATATATGCATCCACTATACATCTGTCACCATTGAAACTCTTTGCTTGCATGCATCAATCTACATATATTACTTGTATAGTGAAGAATTACCCCAATATAAACATTGTCATTACAGGGAAACTACAAAATATAATTTCCATACTCATCAGTGATGCATTAGGCATACATAAAACAAAATTGGTGATTTTCTCTAAAGGTAGATCAACACCAAAAGTAACACCACTTGTGGAGAAAAGGGGAATTTATTCATACAAGGGCATATTACAGTCACAAAAACTAACCTATTTGTGGAATGACATGAAACAAAAGAGAAATTTTATAGCTCACATGGTGATGAAAAGCATGCCATAACCTTTTTTTGATTTGCACAAGGAAGCTCTTCCTCATGCACCTCGAAAAAAACTTTGAAGCTCTAACATACTATCAATTTGAGAAACAATGGAGCTACTTTCTTGACAAATGTGTTGCCACTCAACAACTTCAACTTTGGTATGTTGGTCTCAAGTGAAACATTCTAGCTCAAGTACATTATATCCAATGCAAAAGGTCACATCTTTAGCATGAAAGAAGATCTCATATTCAACATTATCACATTTAGGGATAAAATAGAACCAACATGCATTGATGCACATTTTATCAACACATAACTTAGATTTGTGAGACATTTTAGATAAAAAAACTAAACTCTTCAGGTTGCCTCTTTGTTTCTATTTATCCTTCATGGTGTCTACTTGGAACAATCTCAAACCATTGGCATAAAATATCATCCACATGTAGTATTGCAACAATATCAGTTTTTATGATTCTCTCCTCATATTTAGTAGATATTATGTCATTCCTATGCACAAAAACATCATCAAGAATCTCAAAATCTAAAAATGAAACAAAAGAAGGAAAGAAATCATAGAAGAAAAATTCTTCTTCAACCTTCTCACCACATCATAGTGCATGTTCTAATTAATTAGCTACATGAGTTGATCTATCTTATTTCTCCATTTTGCAAGTACCTTATTTTTCATGTAAAGAGTTGCAAGTGTCATTAGGCCATGAGTTCCCATAAGCCTTATCATTAAATTGGAAAATTTGTTGCCCCATTCCATTGAAATCAACCTCAGTCCAACTCATAAACATGGACTCTTTCTACTCTAAGTTTTTACTAGAGACCTCATCCTTATCCCAATTTGATAAAATAGAAACACTTTGACCTTGTTCCCAAGCAAACATCTCTTCTTAGCACTGTCCATCCTGTTATCTTGAAGGTTCTGGAGCATTTTGAGCTACCAATGCTTGATTAAGGACTGCACCTTGACATATATTTTGATTGTGAGGCTGGCTACATGAATAAAACCATTCTCGTTCTTGAGCCAAGTCATTTTGTACTAAAATAAGAGCCTTTGAAGATCTTCCAATAGTTGGACTGACAAAATTTGGAGGCTTAATATAACCTAACTGATTATGCACTTGGAGGTTTCCTTGGTAGGGTTGCTTGTTTGTTTGATATGTCAAACTGTGAGGAAAGTAAGGCTCATTACTTTGTGCTTGTTTTCCCTTGAGAGTATTTAACTCATTGGAAAAAACTCAGAATTTTTTTCTCCTACAACTCACTTGAAGGTGAATTAGAGGAAGTTGGTGGGCTGATTGTTGTTATAAGAAGAGGTGCCAAGATGGGCTGCTAGGTGGAAATTCAAGGAATAGAGGCATAGGAGGTTGGGAGATATCTTACCTACTTGTATAAATATTTTTTTTCCTTGATTGCAATGCCATATGTATCAAGTAATACACCTCTTCCCATGGATTGAATCATGAGAACCATATCACAATTGAGAGCTCTAAAATAATATAAGAAGGCATGATTTGGGGAAGGCCTAACCAAAATGAAGATTTATTCTATGTCTTTTGAAATATAAAATTAAATTCTGACATGAATTCATGGGGAACTCTTTTGATTAGGGTTAGTTGCTCAATGAGGGAGAGATGGCCACTTTTGTTTTCAAATTGTTGACAATTTTTTTCTCTTAGCTCATCCTAGTCATGAATAGAACTTGGTTGCAACCCCTTGCACCACTGAAGTTCTTTTCCTTTCAAGGATTTTTCAAGAATCCTAATAGCTACACTATCCTCTATGATATTACACATAGATAAAATGTTTGGAACATCCTAAATATGCTCTATGGGAGTGGTAGCATGGGTTTCATAGATAAAAAATGAAAGGATTTTAAGGGAAACTAAGTATTGTATCATCCCATTGGGTAAGGACAATAGGGATGCCACAATTAAAAGTGGTAAAGACATGACTTATAGTAATATCCATAGAAATGGCATGGAAAGATACCCTAATGGGAGAAAACCTAAAATATTGAACAAAATAGAGAAACTAGATCTAGTCGACCAGAGAAATGAGAATATACTAGTAGAGTCACCAGGTGCTTTGAATAACTACCCTCAAAGGTAATATGCACTAAATAACACACCCAATCCTTAAGAGTGATATATTTCTCATAAAACTAGTACCATCAGACATGCTAGAAATTATTGTCACATGAAATTGTACCCTATTGAACTAGGCTCAACATTCCAATGATGCAATGAGAATGATCTCAAGTGTGGGACCTTTTCTATTGAGATAAAACATTCAAAGAAGGTTGGATTCCTTTCTAACCTAGATGAAAGAGTGTTAGACCAATCCAACACCGCATAAACCTACAACTAATCATATTCTACTAATCTCCAAGGAAAAGGGGAAGAAGGAATGCATAATAGGGAAAGGGTGGTCATATACCTAGATTAAATGGTTCTTATTTCCCACTACGAAAAAGAGAACCAAATGGACTACTTGAAGAGCTTACATAATTCTTTGTTTCACAATCCCTAATGGTGTGTATAGAGATTGGAGCTTGACAAATGCTAAGAGAGGAAACTTTATCTCATAGTTACTATATACACTCAAATTTGGTTTGGAGGAATTAATTAAATACAAGTTATTTAATTAATGATCTTTAATTCTTCTACTTATAAATAAATTATAAAATTTATTTATATAGTTCATTTTCTCTAATTCTTCCCATCTTAAATCATTTTCTTCATGTCTTAATTAAACGAACAAATGTAATTAGTTTTTTTTATTTAATTAACCTCCTCTCATTAAATTTGAATTCTAAATTTGAATTTAAGCACATTTCTACTAACTTCTCATCTTCCACCTCATCATGTGTCTCAACAAATTAAATATTTCTAATATTTAATTTGGCATTTATCCTCAACAAATTTTAACCAATTTGGGACACTTGGCCTTCATCTCCATTTGATTCCTCTTCACACGTGGTTGTTTTTTCTTCTAAAGGGAACACACTCCTTGATTCTCTCTAACCTCTTCACCTTCAACCATCCATTCTCTAGATTGAATCCAGACCGTTGATTTTTGCCACCTAAGCTCATGCCTTGGAAAATCTATAAATGGACCCTCATTTACAACAAAAGCATATAGAGAGCTAAGCATAATTACACTCTGCAGAATTTTAGCTAGCATTGTCATCTTAGCATTAGCATTTTAGTGTTTTCATTTTAGAATCAAGTAGATTAATCATGGCATTACTGTTAGCTACATCTTAATTTATATAGTTTCATCATATCATTTCATTATCAATAACATAGCATTATTATTAATCTTTGCACAATCATCTTCAAAAAATTTAGCAATCAATCATGTAGTGTAGGAGATATTTCTTGCATTTCCAACATCTCATTCTTGACGTTGTCATTTGGAAAGTCATGTGCACAAACAATTTGAGAGAAAAATGACTTAAAAAATCCTTGGAGATAGAGGACAATGAGATGCCATTGGGGAGTTTGTTGTTTTGATTTGATTATCATTTCAAATTCTCTACAAACAATTTGAGAGAAAAATGACTTAAAGAATCCTTGGAGATAGAGGACAATGAGATGCCATTGGGGAGTTTGTTGTTTTGATTTGATTATCATTTCAAATTCTCTAATATAATGTTTCATTGGTGTGTTGTATTATTTTCTTATGCACTCACTTAGCAATCAATCATGTAGTGTAGGAGATATTTCTTGCATTTCCATCATCTCATTCTTTAGGTTGTCATTTGGAAAGTCAGTATTAGGACATAATAACCCGACCATAATAACCCTGGACACAATTACCCCGTCATAATAACCCAAGGAAAAACTAACCCAGGGTCATAATAACCCATAGAAAAAATAACCCATGGTCAAAATAACCCATGGAAAAAATAACCCATGTAATTTATAAATTTTGTTTTCCTTTCTCTATATTCTTATGGGGATATTTTGTCCATGGGTTATTTTGACCACGGGTTATTTTGGCTTGGGTTATTATGACCCTAGGTTATTTTTTCCTTGGGTTATTATGACCGGGTTATTCTGTCCAGGGTTATTTTAGCCAGTTTATTATGTCTTGTAACCGGAAAGTCATGTGCACAAACAATCTAAGAGCAAAATGTCTTAAAGAATCCTTGGAGATAGAGGACAATGAGATGCCATTGGGGAGTTTGTTTTTTTGATTTTATTATCATTTCAAATTCTCTAATATAATGTTTCATTTACAACACAAGCATATAGAGAGCCGAGCATAATTACACTCTGCAAAATTTTAGATAGCATTGTCATCTTAGCATTAGCATTTTAGTGTTTTCATTTTAGAATCAAGTAGATTAATCATGGCATTACCATTAGCTGCATCATAATTTCTGTAGTTTCATCATATCATTTCATTATCAATATCATAGCAACATCATTAATCTTTGCACAATCATCTTCAACAAATTTAGCAATCAATCATGTAGTGTAGGAGATATTTCTTGCATTTCCAACATCTCATTCTTCAGGTTGTCATTTGGAAAGTCATGTGCACAAACAATTTGAGAGAAAAATGACTTAAAGAATCCTTGGAGATAGAGGAAAATGAGATGCCATTGGGGAGTTTGTTGTTTTGATTTGATTATCATTTTCTCTAATATAATGTTTCATTTACAACAAAAACATATAGAGAGCCGAGCATAATTACACTCTGCAAAATTTTAGCTAGAATTGTCATCTTAGCATTAACATTTTAGTGTTTTCATTTTAGAATCAAGTAGATTAATCATGGCATTACCATTAGCTACATCTTAATTTCTCTAGTTTCATTGAATATCATTTCATTATCAATATCATAGCAACATCATTAATCTTTGCACAATCATCTTCAACAAATTTAGCAATCAATCATGTAGTGTAGGAGATATTTCTTGCATTTCCAGCATCTCATTCTTTAGGTTGTCATTTGGAAAGTCATGTGCACAAACAATCTGAGAGTAAAATGACTTAAATAATCCTTGGAGGTAGAGGACAATGAGACACCATTGGGGAGTTTGTTGTTTTGATTTGATTATCATTTCGAATTCTCTAATATAATGTTTCATTGGTGTGTTGTATTATTTGCTTATGCACTCACTTAGCAATCAATCATGTAGTGTAGGAGATATTTCTTGCATTTCCAGCATCTCATTCTTCAGGTTGTCATTTGGAAAGTCATGTGCATAAACAATTTGAGAGATAAACGACTTAAAGAATCCTTGGAGATAGAGGACAATGAGACACCATTGGGGAGTTTGTTGTTTTGATTTGATTATCATTTCAAATTCTCTAATATAATGTTTCATTTACAACAAAATCATATAGAGAGATGAGCATAATTACACTCTGCAAAATTTTAGCTAGCATTGTCATCTTAGCATTAGCATTTTAGAATCAAGTAGATTAATCATGGCATTACCATTAGCTGCATCTTAAATTTTGTAGTTTCATCATATCATTTCATTATCAATATCATAGCAACATCATTAATCTTTGCACAATCATCTTTAGAAAATTTAGCAATCAATCATGTAGTGTAGGAGATATTTCTTGCATTTCCAACATCTCATTCTTCAGGTTGTCATTTGGAAAGTCATGTGCACAAACAATCTGAGGGAAAAATGACTTAAAGAATCCTTGGAGATAGAGGACAATGAAATGCCATTGGGTAGTTTTTTGTTTTGATTTGATTATCATTTCAAATTCTCTAATATAATGTTTCATTGGTGTGTTGTATTATTTGCTTATGAACTCACTTAGCAATCAATCATGTAGTGTAGGAGATATTTCTTGCATTTCCAGCATCTCATTCTTCAGGTTGTCATTTGGAAAGTCATGTGCACAAACAATTTGAGAGCAAAATGACTTAAAGAATCCTTGGAGATAGAGGACAATGAGACACAATTGGGGAGTTTGTTGTTTTGATTTGATTATCATTTCAAAATCTCTAATATAATGTTTCATTTACAACAAAAGCATATAGAGAGCCGAGCATAATTACACTCTACAAAATTTTAGCTAGCATTGTCATCTTAGCATTAGCATTTTAGAATCAAGTAGATTAATCAAGGCATTACCATGCATCTTAATTTCTATAGTTTCATCATATCATTTCATTATCAATATCATAGCAACATCATTAATCTTTGCACAATCATCCTCAACAAATTTAGTAATCAATCATGTAGTGTAGGAGATATTTCTTGCATTTCCAGCATCTCATTCTTCAGGTTGTCATTTGGAAAGTCATGTGCACAAACAATCTGAGAGCAAAACGACTTAAAGAATCCTTGGAGATAGAGGACAATGGGACGCCATTGGGGAGTTTGTTGTTTTGATTTGATTATCATTTCAAATTCTCTAATATAATGTTTCATTGGTGCGTTGTATTATTTGCTTATGCACTCACATTATTCATACACACATAAATTGGCGCCCACCGTGGGGCCTAACCCTATTTTTAACATTTTCTGGCAAGTTTTCGTGAACAGGTTCGTTTGTGGATTTCGATGTAGTGCACCTGAAACATCTTTCAGCACATAGGTGGAGACTTTTGGTG
Source organism: Sequoia sempervirens (assembly GCA_007258455.2). Lineage (NCBI taxonomy): Eukaryota > Viridiplantae > Streptophyta > Pinopsida > Cupressales > Cupressaceae > Sequoia > Sequoia sempervirens. The sequence goes on from VDFB02377221.1 coordinate 94,587, forward strand.
CATCAAAGCTCTGTTCTAGTGCATATGCCTATTCTTTTGGCACATCCAAGCTCTGTTCCAGCACATATACCTGCTCTTCTAGCGCATATACAAGATTTTGACTTCCCTTTTCTTGTTTTCCATAATAACGCATATACTGAGTATTTTGGTGCATATACTTAATCTTTTAGCGCATATGGTCTCTATTTTAGCGCATACACTCTTATCTATAGGAATTCAAAATTTTGGGAACTGATCTATTTCTTTCTATTTTGCAGGTGTTTTATACATTGTCAAAGACATTATCTGAGACTACTAATGGTGTTTGTAGGGGTTGGAGTTTTTTTCCTTTGATTAAATTAGGCATCTAGTTTAATTACGAGGTTAATGAACACCATGTATGTTGTGTTTGTAAAGTGATAGGCCTATGCTCTCCCCTTCACTGGGTGACCAAAATTCCAGACTCACTCTTTCATTTTATTGCAATAGCACCTATAGAAGGCTTGTAGTAGTGGGAAAAAGTACTTAGCTTACGGGAATGACCTAAGTGGGAACGGCTAAAGCCAAGTATTCCAACCCACTATAATCAAACGTGATTGTAATGAAAATCACATTCAACGGTAGTGTGCATTGATAACCATCTCCAAAGCCTTTGTTCTAAAGGTTGGGAGGTCTCCTAAGGGAGTTTATCATTTGTTACACTGAATGAAAAACCCTTACTACGAACTTTAAGTGTAGTGGCCAGCCGAGTCAGTTCCCGAACATTATAATATTGACAGTGCAAGGGGAGGGAAGAATCTACCCCCAAATTACTCACTATATAACTACCAGGGATTACTAGCCAAAAGTGAAGGAATTGACTTTTGGTTAAGACCAAGAAAAGGCAAAAACATGGGCACCCTCTAGGGGGTGACAAGGCTGTGTGAGTTGATGTAGTTCTAAGATGTGGGCTATGCTGTTATTAATGACCCTTGACATTAGGTCTAATTGATTTGTTTGCTCTTGTTCAATACCAGTGGAAATCAAAGGGATCAGACCGGATCCTAGAACATACATTCAATGTTTAGATTATAGGGTGAAATAACTATTTTACTACTTGCTACTATGTTTGAAATCATTTTTCAAGAGATCATCCATTAAAAACACTTAATTCACATGATTCAAAAATAAGAAAACCAGGAAAACTTATTGTTCAGAAGATCATCCATTAAAAATACCCAATTCACTAAGTTGAAAACAAGAAAATCAGACAAAATTTCAAAACAGTGACCATTTCTAGTATAGCGCATAAGCTTCCTATTTTAGTGCATTTAGCTCATATTCTGGCGCATAAGCTTCCTATTTCAGCTCATTTAGCTCATATTCTGGTGCATCTGGGTTCTTTCCTAGCACATTTAGCTCATATTCTAGTGCATCTGGGTTCTTTTCTAGCGCATTTGCCTCATCTTTCAGCGCATAAGCTCTCTGTTCTAGCCCATATAGGGGATAGTCTAGCGTATATAGGCTTTTCTTTAGCACATTTAGTCCATATTTTAGCACATCTGCAACTTGTTTTAGCGCATCCATCTGATTCACAAACAAAGAGCTAAATTGACCTTTTGTTCGACAATTAGAATCACATTTAGGCAGTCTAGTGCATCCAAGCTTTGTTCCGACACATCTATCCCATCTTTTAGCACATCTGCAACCTATTTTAGTGCATCCATCTAATTCACAAACAAAGAGCTAAATTGAACATTTTTTAGACAATTAGAATCATATTTAGGGACCTTTTTCAGAACCAAGATCATTCCTCATTACAACATCAGTTTAAACTTGAAGAAATTGGTCTTTGCAAGTGAAATCTCTTTAACTAAACATGGATCAAACATCTTAAAGTGTCCAATCACCATCTCATCTCTGATTTGTTTAGCTGAGTTTCATCATCATGATCTATCATCCTTCATCATGAAACAAACACTTCACATCATATTTTAACCATAGTCTCATCAATAGGATCTATCATCCTATTTGACTTAGTTACTTCATTGGCACTCCTAAAACAAAGATCAAAGTATAGAAAATCTTTAACACTTGCATATCCATTTTAACAAGAGCTCAAAAACAAAAACTCAAAGAGAAAGAAATTGAAACCCAAACCATCATGGTAGAAGGAGAAAAAAACCCCTTTCATAAATTTCACCAACCTGAAACATATGAGATAATTGATGAAGACATTCAACAAGCTCAACAAGACCCTAAGTTTCACAAGTTCATGGAAAAGATTCTAGAAAAAGTTTGAGAGAAATACTTCTTGATGCTGGAAAACCAAGGTGTAAAACTACCCAATGACTTTGATGTAAACCAATTGAAAGGAACTCCCAAGAAAACAAAATTTGGCTCATGAATCACAGATCCGATGAATGCTTTAACTCAACAAATCTAAAACCTTCAACAAAAAATACAAGACATGCAAAGAGGAACAAACAAAAGATATTTGCTGCAAGACATCTGTCCTTATCCCTTTGACATAAGTATGAACATGATACCATTTCCACCAAACTATGATATTCCAAAATTTGAAAAATACAATGGAAAATCTGATCCTCTAGATCATGTAAGAGAATTTCACACCATGAGCTTGGAATTTGCACATGAAGAGACTTATTTAATGAGATTATTTCCATGAAGTTTGGATGGTCAATGCATGGAATGGTTTTCAAAACTCTCACCAGGTATTAGATCATTTAAAGAGCTGGTAAATAATTTTATCACCCAATATTCATACAAAATTCAACATGAAATAACCATGAAAGATCTTTCCAACATAAAATAGAAAAATGGTGAATCATTCCTAACATTTCTACAAAGATGGAGATGATTATTTGCTAGGTATGCCCGTCCTATACTTGAGAAAAAAAAGATGGAGATTTTTATTGACAATCTCAATAGTGAGATGAGTTATAGACTCCAATTGCAATGTCCACCCACCTTTGAAAAGATGATCGAAAACATACTTAAGATTGAGGAAGCGTTGGTTAAAAGAGGAGTATTAAAAATCTATA
>VDFB02377222.1:0-11949 GCA_007258455.2 Sequoia sempervirens
GCTTCAAACTTGGGGTTTTTCTTTGGATACTGATGCGTATTTCTTCCGCCAATTGAATTTCAATTTGATTGTGTATCATCGGTCGGGGTGTCTTCGATTAAAAACTATTGTTGGCGTAAGTAGGTGGTGCCCTTGGATTTGATTACGTACCTTCGATTAAGGGTTCTGATTATCCTTGCTTTTTAGGTTTGGGGTTACTACGAGAAATCATGGAGCCCTAGCTGCTTGCAGTCTTTGGGGTGTGCATTTAAGCATTTCATTGTGTCCAAACTAGGTGAAAGTAAAGATGTAGAAATAGAGCAATTGAAGATGAAAACATAAATGAAATATGACACCCGGAGATTTTGTCGTGGTTCTGCAATATGGCTACATCCACAGCGAGCAAAGGAATTTATTATTCTCAATAGCAACTATTAAAAATAGAAGTGCAATATAAATAATGTTGAGGTACACCAAACAATAAGAATATTGTCTAATGGAGGGGAAAAGATGTGTCCGTTGGGCTTGACTTTCAACAATCTCCCACTTGAAGTCCAACGGATGCTACAACTCACCAACCATTCCCCTGCTCTAAAATTTCCTATTACTTCTTAACTAGACCAAGAGAAGTCCTAGCACATTCAAACTTCTCTTTGCCAACAATTTTGGTGAAAATATCCGCTGGATTGACCTTTGTGTCAATTTTTACAACTTTTAACTTTCCCTCTTCAACCACTTGATGAATGTAATGAGCATGAAGGTCAATGTGTTTGGAATTCCATTGAGATGAATGATTGTGAGCCATAAAAATGGCATTGTGGCTATCACAAAAAATAACATAATCATGTTGTTGACATCTCAAATCACTAAACAATAGCTGCAACCAAATCATCTCCCTAGCACCTTCAGAAAGAGCCAAATACTCAGCTTCAGCAGATGAAAGAGAATGTTGTAGCCTCAAGACCCAACTAATAGTAGCACCAACAAACATGAAAACATAGCCAATGGTAGACCTTCATTTATCTAAATCTCCACCAAGTTCAGAATCAGTGAAACCTTGCAGTTGAACATTATTTCCACCAAAACACAAAGCATAATTTGTAGTACCTTTAAGATACCTTAAAATCCATTTGACTACTTCCCAATGAGACTTTCTGGGATTTCTCATGAACCTACTCACAACTCCCACAGCATGAGCAATGTCGGGATGAGTGGAAACCATGGCATACATAATACTGCCAACTGTAGATCTATAAGGAATGCCTTCCATGAAATCTTTATCCTCTTGTGTTTTCGGACACAAATCAGAAGATAAATGAAAATGAGTAGCAAGGGGAATAGAAACAACTTTTGCATCAGCCATAGGAAATCTATCTACAACTTTGTCAATGTATGTCTTCTATGATAACATGAGTTCTTTCTTACGTCTATCTCTAGTAATCATCATTCCAAGAATCTTCTTGGCTACGCCTAAGTCTTTCATAGCAAACCACATAGCTAATTGTGTCTTCAATTTAGAAACAATCCTCTTACTTTCGAAATGTTATTGTTTTTGTCTCCAATTTCTTTCTTTTGTTTTATGTTTTCTTTGTTTGTTTTAAAATTTACTTTAATCTTCTTCAAAACCATAATTTACTTCTACCTCTTCATCTTCTTCCAGTTTGTGTCAACTTCACCGTCCCGAACCTTTCTCGCCACTGCTAGCCTACATGGCTTTCTTCTTGGAGTCCTCCATATCGGCCACCATTGCACTCTCAGCCTCTCTAGCTTCACCTGCATGTAATTCTGCTTCAATAAATGGCATATCTTCATCCATTGGAGTGGCTTCTGCAATAGATTGTGCAACCAAGGGACTTTCATCTATTTCCATCAACAAAATTCCACATTCAACAGCAACAACAACTATTTCTTCACAAGGCACTACTTGTGCTTTTAACTTCTTATTTGTGGAATTGTGATCATAATTTCTCACCCTACTTTTCATAAAATTCTTCACTTCTTCTTGCTCCTTTGGAAGATCAAACGTGACCCTCTTCGTACCTTTCATTGATTTCAGCTTCAGAGATTGATTCCTTTTGTGCAAATTCTCAAGACCTTGCTCGCCCATGTGACCAAGGCTCTATGTCACTATCCACCATTTCCATCACAACTCCCACCTCATTGTGACTCTCTAGCACATATAAAGTGTTTAATTTGCTTCCTTTTGCAATCACTTGGGCTCCTTTTGTCACCTTCCATCTACTTAGTTCAAAAGTGACTCCACATCCTTAAGAACTCAATTGCCCAACTGAAATTGAATTATGTTTCAGTTGAGGGACATACCTGACATCCCTTAACAACCAACTTTTTCCATTTGTTAGTTTCAACAAAACATCTCCTATGCCAACAATATCAAGAGATTTATTATCTGCAAGAAGGACCTTAACACCATTTTGAAAGGTTATGAAAAATTCCTTACAAGAAGTAACATGAAACGAAGCTCCCGTATCTAGCACCCAAGCATTTGTTTCAATTTCTTCTTCGGTTAACAGAAGTACACTATCTTCCATATCTGCTCCTTGGCTCTAACCAAGCTCTGATACCAATTGATGAGCATTAAGGAGCAGATAAAAACATAACTAATAGAAAATAGACACAGACAAAAATAAGACACAACATGAATTACGTGGTTCACCATAAATGGCTACATCCACGGGAAAGTAGGGAAAACTTGTATTATCAGTTATATGATACATGGACTGTAGTCTTCTATTTATACAAAGCTAAGCTCTTCGAATACGAAGAGATTGGAGATTACGAATGGTCATGTGACCATTGGGCTTCACATCTAATAGATTTGTACCTTCCCGATTCTAGGGTTTGATTATCCTTTCTTTTTGCTTTCGGAGTTACCTATAGAAATCATAGACCCTAAGCTTCGCTGAGTCTTGAGGGTGTGCATTAAAGCATTTCATTATGCCCACATATTTAACCATATAATCATAGTTCCCCATTCATTGGGTGTCCATTGGAGTAGTAAGTTGTCTCAACACAGTGGGATTTGAACCTTGGTTTCTCTCTCTTTTGAAGCATCTCAGTCCCATTAATTTCTCTAGAGTCTGGTATGTATTGTTTTTAATTGCTTGGAACATTATTTTTCTCTTTATTTTGGATTGGTCATCTAGTGCTAGGTTTTGGAAGCTTTAAATATGGTTTGAGGAAAGCATGGGCCACATTCTTAAAAAATCTTATGCTCCAGCAAATAAGTAACCTAGACATACTTGAATGTACCCTATCAAGCTTGGGCTACACACTCAATATATATAGTAGCTGGGATGTTAATAAAAAGAAAAGCACAGGATTAGAATCTCTAAGAAAGTTTTTTAAATGAAACTTGAAATGGAGTTCACAAAGGATTTTTTTTCAAGCCAATATCCCCAAAGATGTAGTCTCACGGATAACATCATTTAAGTAAAATTTTGATTTAGGCTAATGCGGTTGAAAAACTAAAGGTGAGTAAGGTTAGATAGGTCTTTTGAATTTTGAGACTAGAAAAAATTGGTTTATTTGAAGCGGATAAAAGAAAACAAAAAATCACCTTATAATGCTTACATCCTAATGATGGATCCCAACATCAATGCAAAATCTCGTTCACAATTTTTTCCAAAAGATTTTAACCCATAATTTTTTTGGAGATTTTTTGACAATTGAAGGCACTTTTATTTCAATATGGTTGATTTGTAGGGTTATGGGATGCCTTAGTGCACTGATCAGAATTGAACCTAGTTCACACTATAACAAATAGTCCCTATAGGAGTTTAAATTTGATATAGATGAATTTTAGTGTCAAATTTGGGACTTGTACAACAAACAAGATCTCTAGGTTTGGTAAGATTATTTATTCTTTGAAATGATCCTAGAAGAATGTTTATTTCAACAGCCAATGGATTTTGGGGTCAAACTTGAGCAATTTTTTCCTTAAATGATTTTGACCAAATTATTTAGGGTTATTCTAAAGGAAAAGCAATTACCTGATCTGTAGCAAATTAGAGATTATTAAAGAGAAATATATAAAATGAGCCATAACCGCAATGCAACCATCTCTATACACCTTTTTCTAGTGATTATTCTCATAATTGCATTTTTCAAGAAGTTTTTTAAAACTTTCTTAGGTGTTTTATGAATTAATGGCTCACATGGTGGTCTTTTATTATATTTTTCTACTTATTTTATTCTCTCAAGAGAACTTATTTACTATTTACTTGATAAATTCATGTTGCAGATACCTGTATTTGTTGCCTAGCCATTTATAACTCAACTTTCTACATTTACCTACATATCTTAGTTGTTGGTTCTAGTGTAGTCAAATTAAATCCTTCCATTTATTTTTTCTTTATTCTTTTGAATTCCCTTTATTCCATTGCTACAAATTCTTTTCCAAAACACTTACTTTTTTTTGTTGAACCCAATTTCATACATAAGGATAACTTTTATTTTGTACTTCGAATGAACTGAAGTATTGTCCATTTTTCTGGTATGCAACACTTATTGAGGCTTTCTTTGTTAATATTTGAGTGGGCCTTTAATATTAAATTGTTACCAATCCTAGTAATAGCTTGTGTAAAGGAGAAATTTAAGGTTGGGTATGCTTTGGGTGTGTTCACACAAAAACATATAAAGATTATAAATATATACATATTTACAGCCCAATAAGAAAAACAAACATATTTTTCTTATATTTCATACAGTAGTATTTATGAACTTGATTCAACATTAGTAAAATTAATATATAATATAATAATAAATTATAAATAAAATTTATCTTAATAAATAAAGAAGTAAATAAAGTTTATATTTTGATTTTGTTATCTCCATATGCCCATCATGGCATATAAACCTAAGTTACACCAAGTTTTTCAGGAGGAAGATGGTAGGGTATGAAGGGATATATCTTTGAGATGGTTTTTTGGGAGGTCATTTTTTATGTGAAAGCAGGGGACTGCAATTAAAAAAATAGGGAAAATTTTAAAATATAAGGAAATTTCAAATATTCATATGATGACATTGATAATGCATTGACCATATAGTTTGTATAACATATTATATATTTTATATAACCTTAACACAATATTAGACTTGAATTGAGATTTCACATGATGCTAAATGAACAAATTAACAAAATTTAATTCTATTCATTATCAATGTGCATATATATTCTATAAAAAGTACAAAAAAATTCCCAAAGGTTCCATTTCAACTCAAAGATGACAAAAACATAGAAAATATGTTGTTGTCCCTAATTGGAATTTGGTAACATTGCTTCAAAATTGGAGTTTGAGTTTGATTCATTGCCACTATGAGTGGATACCTCATCCAATGGAATCCCAACCAATCACTCTTGTGCCTCCTACTCATCAACTTGTGTTGTTGTTTTGGGTTCAACATCCCAATGTGTGGTTCGAGTGCAATGATAATTCAAATTTTGTTGATCTTGAAGTTGCAAAGCACTTTGCAAGGACGCTGGATTTGTTACTCATTAAGAGGTAGACCTATTCCTTCTAACTAATTAAATGAAGTTGTGTGTGGACCAATTCCTCTTTGTAGTAGAAGAATTTTAGATAACTTGTGAAAGGAGGCAAGTGGAAAATATTCTCAACTTTCATGTATCATTGCCATGATACGCCACATCTACCATCTAATAGGGTTGGTTTGAGCTATTTTAGCTTTGTCCATCATTCCCTCTAGTTTTTTGAATGGTGGGCCTTAAATATTGAGAAATGCTATCCATTGTGTGTGAAGTAAAGAAGAATCCTAATTAGTATATTTTTTGAAGTAATTTCATGAGCCTTTCTTTCACCTCTTCATCATGAGTTGGGGCACTCATCTAGGCCTTGCTACATACCATTTAGGAGTTGGAGAATAGGATTCAATTTCAATGCAAGGTGTTTATAATGTTCCATTGTTGCATAACAATGGGCCTTTTTATGCTCCTTGTAAAACTTCAGAGTAGCATCTTTGCTATAAACAACTTGCTTCATTTGTCTAATCTTTCTATCATATGTTTCATAAATTTATCCAAGGATAGGAGAGTCTATATTAACATATCTTATGACTCACATAATAGGTGAGATGAAAAATCAAACATTAAACAAGTTACAAAAGTTAAAATTAAAAAAAAAAGACTCGATTGTAACAAAGTGAATGTTTTGAAAGAGGAAAAAATGGGTTTTCTGGGACCACGAAACCATGAAGTTTACAAAATAAAGAAAAAGTCAAAAGAAAACATAAATTCCCGGAAGAATTTTGTAAAAAAGCAACGATGACAGCCACAGCCATCAAAAGGATACTTGAAGGCCTAGAACCAAAAACTAGTAAAAGCCGACAGCTAAATTTCAATTTTTAAGAATCTGCGGAGTCTCAACTTCCAGCTCATTCATATCCTGAACCCCCCTCTTTAAGATCTAAACCATCTATGTAGTGGGAGGTGCTTTCCTTTTGAGATTGGCCCGGGTCCTTTTAGAAATACCTTGGTCCTCATTCTTGCTTTCGTTGTTCGCTTCCAAATCAACAACTAGTGAACCCTATTGCATTTTTTTCAGCCTTTCAGACATAGCATTGATAATAATGGCATTGTGCCTAGCCATTTTATGGTTTTGTTCCAATTTTTTTTTCAAGTTATTTTCTATTTTAACCATTTCCTCTTCTAGAGACTTGCACTTTTCCTTAATGTCACCTCCTTTCTTTCCAATACTGTTCTTATTTTGTTTCCCTTCTTTGTTGCTGAGAGCGGCCAACTTCAGCTCCAGCTCCTCCGATTTACTATACAGAGCCCTGTTTCTTTGATTAAGCTCATTAATTTATTGATAGGCCTATTTCAAGACCACAGAGAATATCATTGATCACGATTTCTGCTCCGTTAGTAATGCGGTGAACCCAATATAAAATGGGGTTAACATCACCCTAGAGTTGGGGAACTAGTAAAATCTAGAAGAGGTAGGATGGGAGGAGCTAAAATTTATACAAGCCCGGGGTTCTTGGCTTTTCTTCCGAAGTCCATTAGAGTAGGAGACAAACTTGTTGGTAGGGGAGCCCTTAAGAAAATGATTCTTAAAGGGGGCAGAATAGTCGGGGAAGGTCTCAGGGTTGTCTTTAACAAGCTATGGGTTTTTAGACTGGGTTTTCTTACTAGACATCTCAGAGTCCATGGGTGGGTTTCAGTTCCTCTCTGGTTTTGACTAAATCTCTAAGCCCCCACTATCGGTATCATGGTCATGGGCTGCAGGAGGTCTGCTTGAGGGTTAGATGGGGCCAACGCCGCTTTGATAGTATTCATATATTAGCTAATAAGACTTGGATGAAAGAATAGAAATTTATCTCTGAAGTTTTTCTTTATGGTCCTCAAGGCTATTAGTCAGCCCGAGCCCGCCGCGAGGTAGTGAGGCACATCCAAAATCCATTGCCTTATGGTGGAAGTGGTTAAGAATGGAAAAATGGTGCCCATACACTCTGGTAAATCTCCTGTCCAGTGTGATGTACTCCATTATTACACAAAGTACCTTTCTCCATAGTGCCTTGATAGTGTCAATTTCAAAATAGTTGTTAGAGATTTTAACCTGTTTCAATTTCTCCTTGTCCTTCTTAGGAAATCTGATGACTGCCTCGTCAGAAAACCTTCTATCATGATAAAACTTCACTCCCTCAGTCGACATACCAGTAATCTCCCCTATAATTTGCTCATCTAGCTTCACCTTCCTTCCAAAGAGAATGATTTCGCCGTTGTTCCAGTTCTTCTCGAAGTAGTCTGTGGCCATAGAACGAGCCCATGAATTTTTTCCAGATATGGAACTAGACCACCTCTTACAATCTGCTCCCAAACCTTGTCATTCCTAGTGTGCACCTCATAGCTATTAGGCTCAACTCTTTTCTTGTCCCCCCCCATTTTTGTTTGCTCCTTATTGTCGACTCTACCAGCGTCGAGAACCTGTTGCAAAATTATGTAGCTATTCCAATGCACCCACAAAGCATGTTGCTTTTCCTTGCCTTCCAAGTAATATGATGCGACCCCATAAAATCTCTTGATTTTGATGTACTTGGCCCCTTTCTCTTTAATCATTAAATATGGTTGCCTCTTTCCCATACGTAACATCATAATCTAGTAAGGCCCTGACTTTAGTTCTCAAGTCCCTACAATTCTGCCACATGTTCAATCCTTGCTTCCTAACCCCTTCATTCACAAAGAAATCTAGCACGCTGTTAGCTTCCCTGTAGACGTGTGAAACTTTTACTTTTTCAAATTTATCTGGAATAGACTTAGCTTCATCTATCCAATTCTTTATCGTCCAAGAGGGTGGGGTCCTCCCTAAAAGACAATCAATTATATTTTTAGAATCTCCTTCAAGCCATAAGTTTTTTATATTCAGATTATGAGATAGCTTTGAAACTTGAAAGGATCCTATAGCCTCCACCACATGGTTGGTTTGGTGACCTAGGGATATGGCCACAACCGCCATAAAGTTACCATTAGGATCCCTTAGCACGCCTCCACTTCCTACCATACCCGGGTTGTCCTTCGTTGCTCCATCAAAGTTGGCTTTATGCCAGCTGTTTGGTGGAAACATCCAACAAACACCCTCCCTACTTTTCTTAGCTGGCTTGGAAGCAAACGAAATATCCACTTTAATGTTCCAATCTTTTGCTATCCTTAAATCATAGGGAGTGCACACCATAACTTCTAGGTTAAGAGCTTTTTGAGGAATCACATTAAAATTTTCCTTTATAAGCCTGAAAGTTTTCTCAAAGTCATTATTCTCTGAGATTTCCTTGTCCTTGAAAATTCTATTGTTATGTTCTTTCCACACTCCCCAAGCCACAAAAGGGATAAAGAAAGCCGATAACCTTCGAATGTAGGGATTTTGAGTAGGGGTTTTCCATTGTAAAAACAACCCTTCAATGGTCTGGGGGAACACCCAAGATATATTCCAGATAGCTAATAATTTTCCCTAGATTAAGGAAACAAACAGACAGTGGAGAAACAAGTGGTTGGCTGACTTCGCCTCACTCTTGCAGAGGTAGCATCTGTTGGGGATTTGAAATTCCTGTTTACAAAGATTGTCCATCGTGAGGACCTTATTCTAAAGCATTATCCAAAAGAAGATATTGACTTTTGGAGTCAAGTGTTTAATCCAGGCTTTAGATCAGAAGGGAGGGGGCCTTAAGAGAGGGACAATAAAGAGACAGCTGAAGAGACAGAGTAGTTACTCGAAGGGTTATCCATCCAGACAAGAGTGTCATCCAGCTAATTCTGTCCCAAGCTGACAACCTTTAAGGAGGATTGAAGCTGAGCCAATTCTTGATTGATCAGACATAAGTTCACCCAGTCTCCTTCATACTAGTAGTCTTTGACAAGTTCCCCAAAAGCAGCTTTACATTGCTCTGCCCATCTATTAAATCTTTCAATTTTAATAAGGGATTCCTTAAAGAGCCATTTATCCTCCCAAAATCTAGCTTGATTACCACTTCTGATGTGCCATCCTATCCTTGATTCCAGAATTTTTCTACCAGCAATCATGTCATTCCAGCAAGTTGAACCATGTGGGAGAATAGGAGAATCCAACAGATCTTTGAGGGACATTCGGTCAGCCATATATTTAGTTCTTAAAATGTCTTTCCATTCTCTGCCAGACGAGAAAGATCTCCATGATATTTGTTTGGAAACAAGAGTTTTATTAATAGTTCTTATTTTTCTAAGACCTAAACCCCCCAAGGTTTTCGGTCTACAAACCAAATCCCACCCTATAAGAGGCATTCTCTTTCTTTCCTCCACTCTAGACCAAAGAAATCTTTTCTGGATCTTTTCAATGGCCTCTGCATATTTAGCAGGGATTTTGAAGAGGCTTAGAGCATAAATTGGGAGGTTCTAAAGAGAAGCTTTAAGAAGCTGAAGTTTTCCAGCTTAGATCAAAAGAGCTCTTTTCCAACTTGCCAACTTCTTTCTGAACCTGTCAACCAAAGAGCACCAAAAGGAATCTAGGGGTTTAAGGCATAACATAAGTCCAAGATAAGAAGAAGGTAAGGATTCCACCCTGCAATCAAGGATTCTAGAAATATTGACTTGTTTATGCTCAGGGGTATTGAAGAAAAAGATAAAACTCTTCTGTCTATTGACCTTCTGCCCAGTCGCCTGCTCATACACAACCAAAGTTTTTTTCAAAATCTTAGCCTTGTTCATAGAAGATCTTCCCATCAGCATTGTGTCATCAACAAACTATTGGTGAGAACAAATCAGATTCATAGAAGAAGGACTGAGACCAACAAGAAACCTTTGTTCAATCAATCTCTTAAGATTCATTCCCAAACTTTCAGCCATTATAGTAAAAAGAATAGGTGAAATAGGGTCCCCCTATCTTAAACCTCTTGGATTTTGTAAGAATCTAGAAGGAGATCCATTCACAATGATAGATGTGGAGATATGGTCACCAATTGATTCAGTAGCTGAATGACTCTACTACTGAAACCAAACCCCCTTAGAATTTTGAATAAAAACTCCCAGTCAACACGGTCATACGCTTTGGAAATGTCCAACTTAAGAAGAAACCCTTCAGTTTTAGATTCCATAAGTGAGTGAATATTCTCATGGACCGTGACTATAGAATCTAGGATTTTCCTTCCAGGAACAAAACCATTCTGCTGATCATAAATCATCGAAGGAAGGATAGAAAGGATCCTTGAAGTCAGCACCTTAGATATGATTTTATAGAGAGAATTGCAAAGACTAATGGGTCTAAACGCCTCAAACTCCATTTCCCCTAGTTTCTTAGGAATAAGGACCACAAAAGTAGCATTCAGTTCCTTAAGGAGCCTTCTGGAACCAAAGAATTCCTTAACAGCATGTGCAACATCATTTTCCACAATGTCCCAACACCATTGAAAAAAGAACATAGGAAATCCGTTAGGCCCAGGGGCCTTGTTTCCTTCAAAAGAAAAGACAACTTTCTTGATTTCCTCCATATAGGGAATGGCCACAAGCTTTTCATTGTCCTCCTTTCCAACAACCTTGGGGATGGCCTCTAATAAAAAGTCTTGATCATTTTGATTAATTTCCCCATTCACCGAAAGAAGGTTATTATAGAAGAGGACAGCCTACTTTTTGATGTCTTCCTCTTCCTCAAATATAGTACCATTAACTTCTATGGAAGTGATTCTATTGGCAGCCCTATGCTTAGAAGCAGATAATTGGAAGTACCTAGTATTTTTGTCTCTAGCAGAGAGCCACAAAACCCTCGATCTTTGCCTCCAGAACTCCTGCTCTTTTGCTATTATATCATGCAGTTTCACTAGCAACTCATTTTCTCTATCCTTATTATCTTCAATGTATCCTTCCTTCTAGATTTTGTCCTGGATCTCTGCAAGCTTCATTTGAAGTTCAGATTCCATGCCAAAAATGTTTCCAAAAGATTCTTTTTTCCATTTTCTTAAATTGTGTTTGACTTCTCTTAGTTTTTTAGCTATTCTGAACATAGCAGTTCCCAAGACATCAATATAACACCATTTCCTGATTTCATCAAAGATAAGGGGATGGGACAACCACATTCTTTCAAATCTAAAGGGCGCATTTTTCTTCACCTTTATAGGTTCTGCCACAAAGCTTATGGGAAAGTGATCCAACCCAACTCTAGAAAGAGGTTTTAGAGAACAAAATAGCTTAAAAGCCACTAATGAGAAATTAAAGTTCTATCTAACCTAACTTGAATTAGTTCCTTACCAGTTCTTCTATTCGACTAGGTATACTGAGCCCCTTGCAAGTCCATATCGATCAGCTCCTTATTGTTGATGAAATCGAAAAGATCATACTTACTCTCCTGGTTCACCTGAGAACCTCCAAATTTCTCCTCATTCAAAATGGGAGTATTAAAGTCGCCCATAACTATCCAATGGTCATTATAAAAAATCATGTGGAAAGAAGAAAGCTCATTCCACAAATATTTTCTAGCT
>VDFB02377222.1:12049-23467 GCA_007258455.2 Sequoia sempervirens
GGTCAACAAAGGAAAGAATCTCGATGACAGGAAATTACTCATTCAAATCAAAGTTGTAACTTCCTTGTAAATGGTCTTAATTGTCTATTGAGCAAATATATGTGTTACTATTGTGCTAAATCTGCATTAAGGCAAGCATGTCTAGCCAGATTCTACGCATGTGTAACCACCTCTCCACTTTCTATGCTTTCCCTAAAGTGGCACCCTCCTAATCTATTGGAGTTGACCGCCATGCTAGGTGATTAGTTAGTAGATTTTCCCCCTATAAATAAGACTTAGATGCTCCTTCAAAAGAGGTTGCTTAATCTAATGATGTACTTGCATTCTTATTTTTTTAGTAATATAGTCATGATGCTCTATTGTATTTGTGTTTTCCAGTGAATAAAATGAGTTTATAAATTTGTGCATCTGAGTTTACATTTTTCTTAAGGGATACTTATCCAAGGGGGCCCACTTGGTGGGCATTCTATCCTTTAGTTTAGTTGTTACTTTTTGTTTAGTAGTTAGTTTAAAAACTAGCACCGATTGTTCCTACAACCACTATAATTCTATTATGTGACTATTCCAGTAGCCAAAGCGGACAAAGTAGTTTCCTATTTGTTTTCTTATATTTTCATTTATGTCATGCATTTCATCTTAGTATAGTTTTTGGTTGATGCTCAACACTTATGTTATTTCTTTCCAAGAAATTTACCTTCAACATTATGTCTTTCTTAGATGTAGGATGAATATGGTTGCTTTGGTTCCTTAGTGCACATACTATGCTGACCCATTTCAAGTTCACAACCTTAGGTTGACAAGTTAAATGCACCTTCATGATGATTTAAATAGCTATTCAAATTAGATGTACAATCTCTGAATCATAACTATAAGGGTTTAGTTGTTTGAAATCATTTATAGAACAAATTTATTAAATGATTAGTTTTGCATCCAATTTTTTTCTAACTCATAAATTATTTTTATTCTTTGTAATAACATTCACTCTGTGACTACTAAATTTACACATTCACTTTGTAATAACCTCATTAAATGGGAACCTTTGTTGGAAAGCAACAATCATGTAGCTACTAAATTTACACACATTAGAGATAACTTTAGTTGGATTCAGTCGAACATCTGTGTTCCCAATGGGAAAGGAGCTAGAAAATCTTTGTGGAATGAACTTTTTGCTTTCCGCAAATTTTTTTGATAATGACCATTGGATAGTTATGGGTGACTTTAATACTCCCTTTTTGAATGAGGAGAAATTTGGAGGTTCTCAGGTGAACCAGGATAGTAAGTCTGATCTTTTCGATTTCATCAACAAGGAGTTGATTGATATGGACTTGCAAGGGGCTCAATATACTTGGTCGAATAGAAGAACTGGTAAGGAACTAATTCAAATTAGGTTAGAAATAACTTTAATTTCTCATTAGTGGCTTTTAAGCTATTTTTTCTCTCTTAAAGCTCTTTCTAGAGTTGGGTTGAATCATTTTCCCATAAGTTGTGGCAGACCCTATAAAGGTGAAGAAAAATGCACCCTTTAGATTTGAAAGAATGTGGTTGTCCCACCCCCTTATCTTTGATGAAATTAGGAAATGGTGGAATATTAATGTTTCGGGCACTACTATGTTTAGAATTGCTAAAAAACTGAGAGAAGTCAAACACAATTTAAGAAGATGGAAAAAATAATTTTTTGGAAACATTTTTGGTATGAAATCCGAACTTCAAATGAAGCTTGTGGAGATCCAGGACAAAATCCAGAAGGAAGGATACATTGAAGATAATAAGGATAGAGAAAATGAGTTGCTGGTGAAACTGCATGATATAATAGCGAAAGAGGAGGAGTTCTGGAGGCAGAGATTGAGGGTTTTGTGGCTCTCTGCTGGAGACAGAAACACTAGGTACTTCCATTTATTTTCTTCTAAACACAGAGCTGCCAATAGAATCTCTTCCATAGAAGTTAATGGTACTAGATTTGAGGAAGAAGAAGACATCAAAAAGCAAGTTGTCCTCTTCTATAATAACCTTCTTTCGGTGAATGGGGAAATCAATCAAAATGATCAAGACTTCTTATTAGAGGCCATCCCCAAGGTTGTTGGAAGGGAGGAAAATGAAAAGCTTGTAGCCATTCCCTCTATGGAGGAAATTAGGAAAGCCATATTTTCTTTTGAAGGAAACAAGGCCCCTGGGCCTGACGGATTTCCTATGTTCTTTTTTCAATGGTTTTGGGATATTGTGGAAAATGATGTTGCAAATGTTGTTAAGGAATTATTTGGTTCCAAAAGGCTCCTCAAGGAACTGAATGCTACTTTTGTGGTCCTTATTCCTAAGAAACTAGGGGCAATGGAGTTTGAGGCATTTAGACCCATTAGTCTTTGCAATTCTCTCTATAAAATCATATCTAAGGTGCTGACTTCAAAGATTCTTTCTATCCTTCCTTCGTTGATTTCCCCACAACAGAATGGTTTTTTTCCTCGAAGGAAAATATTAGACTCTATAGTCACAGCCCATGAGAACATTCATTCACTTGTGGAATCTAAAACTGAAGGGTTTCTTCTTAAGTTGGACATTTCCAAAGGGTATGATCGTGTTGACTAGGAGTTCTTATTCAAAATCCTAAGGTGGTTTGGTTTCAGTATCAGAGTCATTCAGTTGGTGAATCAGTTGGTTACCACTATCTCCACTTCTATCATTGTGAATGGATCTCCCTCTAGATTCTTCCAAAATTCAAGAGGTTTAAGACAAGGGAACCCTATCTCTCCTATTCTTTTTACTATAATGGTTGAAAGTCTGGGAAGGAATCTTAAGAGATTGATCGAACAAAGGTCTCTTATTGGTCTCAGTCCTTCTTCCATGAATCTAATATATTCTCACCAAAATTTTATTGATGACACTATGCTGATGGGAAGATCTTCTATGAACGAGGCTAAGACTTTGAAAAAAACTTTGGTTGTGTATGAGCAAGCGACTGGGCAGAAGGTCAATAGACAGAAGAGCTCCATCTTTTTCTTCAATACCCCTGAGCATAGACAGGTCAATATTTCTAGAATCCTTGATTGTAGGGTGGAATCCTTACCTTCTTCTTATCTGGGACTTTTGTTATGCCTAAAACCCCTGGATTCCTTTTGATGCTCTTTGGTTGACAAGTTCAGAAAGAAGTTGACAAGTTGGAAAGGAGCTCTTCTAAGCCAAGCTAGAAAAATTTAGCTTCTTAAAGCTTCTCTTCAAAACCTCCCAATTTATGCTTTAAGCCTCTTCAAAATCCTAGCTAAATATGTAGAGGCCATTGAAAAGATCTAGAAAATATTCCTTTGGTCTAGAGTGGAGGAAAGAAAGAGAATGCCTCTTATAGGTTGGGATTTGGTTTGTAGACCAAAAACCTTGGGGGGTTTAGGTCTTAGAAAAATAAGATCTATTAATAAGACTCTTCTAGCCAAAAAAATATGGAGATCTTTCTCGTCTAGCGGAGAATGGAAAAATATTTTAAGAAGTAAATATATGGCTGACCAAATGTCCCTCAAAGCTCCGTTGGATTCTCCTATCCTCCCATGTGGTTCAGCTTGTTGGAATGATATGATTGCTGGTAGAAAAATTTTGGAATCAGGGATAGGATGGCACATCAAAAGTGGTAATCAAGCTAGATTTTGGGAGGATAAATGGCTCTTTAAGGAATCCCATATTAAAATGGAAAGATTCAATAGATGGGAAAAGAAATGTAAATCTGATTTTGGGGAACCATTTAAAGACTACTAGTATGAAGGAGACTGGGTGAACTTATGCATGATCAGTCAAGAGTTGGCTCAGCTTCAATCCTCCTTAAAGGTTGTCAGCTTGGTACAAAATCAACAAGATGACACTCTTGTTTGGATGGATAACCCTTCGGGTAACTACTTTGTCTCTTTAGTTATCTCTTTGTTGTCCCTCTCTCAAGCCCTCCCTCTCTTCTGGTCTAAAGCCTGGATTAAACAATTGGCTCTAAAAGTCAATATCTTCTTTTGGATAATGCTTTAGAATAAGGTTATCACGGTGGACAATCTTTGTAAATGGGGATTTCAAATCCCCAATAGATTCTACCTTTGCAAGAGTGAGGCGGACTCAGCCAACCACTTGTTTCTCCATTGTCTGTTTGTTTCCTTAATCTGGGGAAAATTATTAGCAATCTAGAATATCTCTTGGGTGTTCCCCCAGACCATTGAAGAGTTCTTTTTACAATGGAAATCCCCTACTCAAAATCCCTACATTCGAAGGTTATGGGATTTCTTATTCCCTTTTGTTGCTTTGGGAGTGTGGAAAGAACGTAACAATAGACTTTTGAGGGACAAGGAGATGTCAGAGAATAATTTCTTTGAGAAAAAATTTAGGCTTATAAAGGAAAATTTTAATGTGACTCCTCAAAAAACTCTTAACCTAGAAGTTGTGGTGTGCACTCCCTATGATTTAAGGATAGAAAAAGAGTGGAACATTAAAGTGGATATTTCATCTACTTCCAAGCCAACTAAGAAAAGTAGGGAGGGTGTTTGCTGGACCTTTCCCCCAAATGGTTGGCATAAAGCCAACTTTGATGGAGCAGTGAAGGGCAACCCGGGTATGGAAGGAAGTGGAGGCGTGCTAAGGGATCCAAATGGTAACTTTATGGTGACTATGGCCATATCACTAGGTCACCAAACCAACCATGTGGTGGAGGCTATAGGAGCTTTTCAAGTTTTAAAGCTTGCTCATAATTTGAATATAAAAAACTTATGGCTTGAAGGAGATTCTAAAAATATTATTGATTGTCTTTTAGGAAGGACCCCACCTTCTTGGATGATAAATAATTGGATAGATGAAGCTAAGTCTATTCTAGATAAATTTGAAAAAGTTAAAGTTTCACACGTCTACAGGGAAGCTAACAGCATGGAAAATTACTTTGTGAATGAAGGGGTTAGGAAGCAAGGATTCAATACATGGCAAGTGCGAGGGACTTGAGAAGTTAGGGCCTTACTAGATTATGATGTTACACATGGGAAAAGAGGCTACTTTGTTAATGATTAAAGAAAGGGGCAGGAAATACATTGAAATCAAAAGAAGAGATTTTATGGGGGCAGCGTCATGTTACCTATAGAAGGGGAAAGAAGGAAAGAATTAAAATGCGGCTTTGTGGGTGCATTGGAACAAGCGCATTATTCTGTAGCAGGTTTTTCAGCATTGTGGTAGAGTCGATGAAGTAAGAACAAACAAAATGGGGGAGACGAAGGGAAAAGAGTTGAACCTAAAATCTATAGGAGTGCACATTAGGAATGACAAAGGAAGGTTTGGGAAGCCCGGTGTAAGAATTGGCCTAATTCCATATCTGGAGAAAAACTTCATGGGCGATTTTGTGGCCTCACGGACTACTTTTGAGAAGCTGGAACAATGAAGAAATCATTATTTTTGGTAGGAAGGTGAAGTTGGATGAGAAAATTATAGGGGAGATTATAGGAATGTCCACTGAGGGTGTGAAGTTTTATCATGATAGAAGGTTTTTTGACAAGGTGGTCATTAGATTTACTAAGAAGGATAATGAGAAATTGAAACTGGTTAAAATCTCTAACAACTATTTCAAAATTGACACTATCAAGGCACTATGGAGAAAGGTACTTCGTGTTATAATGGACTATATCACACTGGACAAGAGATTTACCAGAGTGTATGGGCACCATTTTTCCATTCTTAACCACTTCTGCCATAAGGTACGGATTTTGATGCCTCACTACCTGTTATGTTCATTGACTAATAGCCTTGAGGACCATAAGAAAAATCTCAGGAGATACCCTATTCTTCATCCAAGTCTTATTAGGTTAATATATGAACACTATCAAAGCATGTTGGCTCTATCTAACCCTATTACCTCTGCAAAGACTGAGGACTATGATACTAATAGTGGGGGTTTAGAGAATCAACCAAACTAGGAGAGAATTGTAGAAACCCACCCATGGACTGCGAGATATGCAGTAAGAAAGCCGATCTAAAAACCCATAGCTTGTTAAGACAACCACGAGACCTTCCCCAGAGCTAAGCCTTTAAGAATCATGTTCTTAAGGGTTCCCCTGCCAACAAGTTTGTCTCCTACTCTACGGACTCCCTGGAAGACAAAGCCAAGAACCCTGAAGCTTGTATAAATTTTGTGCCCTCCCATCCTACCTCTTCTAGATTTACTAGTTCCCCCAACCTAGGTGATGTTAACCTCATTTTATATTGGGTTCAGTCTGGTGACATTTTGGCCTCTGCTAGAAATTGCATCAATGATATCTTCAGGGTCTTGAAATGGGCCTACCAATAAATTAATGAGCTTAATTAAAGAAATAGGGATATAGAAAATAAGAGGAGTTGCCCAGAGTTGAAGTTGGCGGCTCTTGGCAATGAAGAAGGAAAACATAATAAGAACAACATTGGTATGAAAGGAGGTGACATTGAGGAACATACAAGTCTCTGGAAGAGGAAATGGTTAAAATTAAAAATAACTTGAAAATAGTTGTGGAACAAAACCATAAAATGGCGAGGCACAATGCCATTATAATCAATGATATGTCTGAAAAGCTAGAAAAAATGCAACAGGGTTCGCTGTTTGTTGACTTGGAAGCAAAAAAGGAAAGCAAGAATGAGGACCAAGGTATTTCTAAAAGGACCTGGGCCAACCTCAAAAGGAAAGAGCCCCCCACTACACAAATGGTTTAGATCTTAAAGAGGGGGGTTTAGGATATGAATGAGTTGGAAGCTGAGATTGCAGATCTCTTAAAGACTCAAATTTAGTTGTTGTTGGCTTTTTGGCTAGTTTTTTGGTTCTATGGCCTTCACTGGCCTTTTTGATGGCTGTAGTCATTTACTCTTGTTTTTTTATAGCCTTTCCAACTGTGTTGTCTTTTATGACTTTTTCTTTATTTTGTAAACTTCGTGTTTCGAGTCCCTGTAAAACCCATTTTTTCCTCTTTCAAAACATTCACTTTGTGACAATTGAGTCTTAATTTTTTTAATTTTAACTTTTGTAACTTGTTTAATGTTTGATTTTTCATCTCACCTATTATGTAAGTCATAAGATATGTTAATATAGACTCTCCTATCCTTGGATAAATTTATGAAACATATGATAGAAAGATTAGACAAATGAAGCAAGTTGTTTATAGCAAAGATGCTACTCTGAAGTTTTACGAGGAGCATAAAAAGGCCCATTGTTATGCAACAATGGAACATTATAAACACCTTGCATTGAAATTGAATCCTATTCTCCAACTCCTAAATGGTATGTAGCAAGGCCTAGGTGAGTGCCCCAATCTCATGATGAAGAGGTGAAAGAAAGGCTCATGAAATTACTTCAAAAAATATACTAATTAGGATTCTTCTTTACTTCACACACAATGGATAGCATTTCTCAATATTTAAGGCCCACCATTCAAAAAACTAGAGGGAATGATGGACAAAGCTAAAATAGCTCAAACCAACCTTATTAGATGGTAGATGTGGCATATCATGGCAATGATACATGAAAGTTGAGAATATTTTCCACTTGCCTCCTTTCACAAGTTATCTAAAATTCTTCTACTACAAAGAGGAATTGGTCCACACACAACTTCATTTAATTAGTTAGAAGGAATAGGTCTACCTCTTAATGAGTAACAAATCCAGCGTCCTTGCAAAGTGCTTTGCAACTTCAAGATCAACAAAATTTGAATTATCATTGCACTCGAACCACACATTGGGATGTTGAACCCAAAACAACAACACAAGTTGATGAGTAGGAGGCACAAGAGTGATTGGTTGGGATTCCATTGGATGAGGTATCCACTCATAGTGGCAATGAATCAAACTCAAACTCCAATTTTGAAGCAATGTTACCAAATTCCAATTAGGGACAACAACATATTTTCTATGTTTTTGTCATCTTTGAGTTGAAATGGAACCTTTGGGAATTTTTTTGTACTTTTTATAGAATATATATGCACATTGATAATGAATAGAATTAAATTTTGTTAATTTGTTCATTTAGCATCATGTGAAATCTCAATTCAAGTCTAATATTGTGTTAAGGTTATATAAAATATATAATATGTTATACAAACTATATGGTCAATGCATTATCAATGTCATCATATGAATATTTGAAATTTCCTTATATTTTAAAATTTTCCCTATTTTTTTAATTGCAGTCCCCTGCTTTCACATAAAAAATGACCTCCCAAAAAACCATCTCAAAGATATATCCCTTCATACCCTACCATCTTCCTCCTGAAAAACTTGGTGTAACTTAGGTTTATATGCCATGATGGGCATATGGAGATAACAAAATCAAAATATAAACTTTATTTACTTCTTTATTTATTAAGATAAATTTTATTTATAATTTATTATTATATTATATATTAATTTTACTAATGTTGAATCAAGTTCATAAATACTACTGTATGAAATATAAGAAAAATATGTTTGTTTTTCTTATTGGGCTGTAAATATGTATATATTTATAATCTTTATATGTTTTTGTGTGAACACACCCAAAGCATACCCAACCTTAAATTTCTCCTTTACACAAGCTATTACTAGGATTGGTAACAATTTAATATTAAAGGCCCACTCAAATATTAACAAAGAAAGCCTCAATAAGTGTTGCATACCAGAAAAATGGACAATACTTCAGTTCATTCGAAGTACAAAATAAAAGTTATCCTTATGTATGAAATTGGGTTCAACAAAAAAAAGTAAGTGTTTTGGAAAAGAATTTGTAGCAATGGAATAAAGGGAATTCAAAAGAATAAAGAAAAAATAAATGGAAGGATTTAATTTGACTACACTAGAACCAACAACTAAGATATGTAGGTAAATGTAGAAAGTTGAGTTATAAATGGCTAGGCAACAAATACAGGTATCTGCAACATGAATTTATCAAGTAAATAGTAAATAAGTTCTCTTGAGAGAATAAAATAAGTAGAAAAATATAATAAAAGACCACCATGTGAGCCATTAATTCATAAAACACCTAAGAAAGTTTTAAAAAACTTCTTGAAAAATGCAATTATGAGAATAATCACTAGAAAAAGGTGTATAGAGATGGTTGCATTGCGGTTATGGCTCATTTTATATATTTCTCTTTAATAATCTCTAATTTGCTACAGATCAGGTAATTGCTTTTCCTTTAGAATAACCCTAAATAATTTGGTCAAAATCATTTAAGGAAAAAATTGCTCAAGTTTGACCCCAAAATCCATTGGCTGTTGAAATAAACATTCTTCTAGGATCATTTCAAAGAATAAATAATCTTACCAAACCTAGAGATCTTGTTTGTTGTACAAGTCCCAAATTTGACACTAAAATTCATCTATATCAAATTTAAACTCCTATAGGGACTATTTGTTATAGTGTGAACTAGGTTCAATTCTGATCAGTGCACTAAGGCATCCCATAACCCTACAAATCAACCATATTGAAATAAAAGTGCCTTCAATTGTCAAAAAATCTCCAAAAAAATTATGGGTTAAAATCTTTTGGAAAAAATTGTGAACGAGATTTTGCATTGATGTTGGGATCCATCATTAGGATGTAAGCATTATAAAAGAGTTTTTTTGTTTCTTTTATCACTTCAAATAGACTGATTTTTTCGATCTCAAAATTCCAAAGACCTATCTAACCTTACTCACCTTTAGTTTTTCAACCGCGTGCTTCAGTCAATTTTACTTAAATGATGTTGTCATGGGCGCTACATTCTTGGGGGATATTGGCTTGAAAAAAAAAATCCTTTGTGAACTCCATTTCAAGTTTCATTTTAAAAACTTTCTTAGAGATTCTAATCTTGTTTGTGCTGCTTTATTTAGCATTTAAAACACCATATATATTGAATTAGTAGTAGCCCAAGCTTGATAGGGTACATTCAGTAAATGCAGGTTGCTTATTTGCTGAAGCATAAGATTTTTTAAGTGTGGCTATGCTTTCCTCCAAAACCATATTTAAAGCTTCCACAAAACCTAGCACTAGATGACCCAATCAAAATAAAGAGAGAAAAATAATGTCTCAAGCAATTAAAAACAATACATACGGACTTAAGAAATTAATGGGGTAGAGATGCTTTCAAAGAGAGAAACCAAGGTTCAAATCCCACTCGTGTTGAGACAACCTACTACCCAATGGACACCAATGAATGGGGAACTATGATTATATGGTTAAATATGTGGGCATAATGAAATGCTTAAATGCACACCCAGGAGCTTCGAGGCTGAGCTAGAGAGGCTCCATGATTTCTCGTGCTGAGCTAAAAAAGGATAATCAGAAACCCTAGAATCGGGAAGGTACAAAATCTATTAGGATGTGAAGCCCAATGGTCACATGACCATTCGTATTCTCCCATCTCTTCGTATTCAAGAGCTGTGTATAAATATATCTATGAAGATCATGTACTAGATATCTGATAATAGAGGTTATTCCCTACTTTCCCGTGGATGTAGCCAGTTTTGATGAACCACAAATATTGTGTTTTGTCTATGATTTCTTTCTTTTGTTTTATGTTTTCTTTGCTTGTTTAAAATTTACAATTGGTATCAAAGCTTGATTAGAGAGCCAAGGAGCAGATATGGAAGATAGTGTACTTCTGTTAACCGAAGAAGAAATTGAAACAAATGCTTGGGTGCTAGATACGGGAGCTTCGTTTCATGTTACTTCTTGTAAGGAATTTTTCATAACCTTTCAAAATGGTGTTAAGGTCCTTCTTGCAGATAATAAATCTCTTGATATTGTTGGCATAGGAGATGTTTTGTTGAAACTAACAAATGGAAAAAGTTGGTTGTTAAGGGATGTCAGGTATGTCCCTCAACTGAAACATAATTCAATTTCAGTTGGGCAATTGAGTTCTTAAGGATGTGGAGTCACTTTTGAACTAAGTAGATGGAAGGTGACAAAAGGAGCCCAAGTGATTGCAAAAGGAAGCAAATTAAACACTTTATATGTGCTAGAGAGTCACAATGAGGTGGGAGTTGTGATGGAAATGGTGGATAGTGACATAGAGCCTTGGTCACATGGGCGAGCAAGGTCTTGAGAATTTGCACAAAAGGAATCAATCTCTGAAGCTGAAATCAATGAAAGGTACGAAGAGGGTCACGTTTGATCTTCCAAAGGAGCAAGAAGAAGTGAAGAATTTTATGAAAAGTAGGGTGAGAAATTATGATCACAATTCCACAAATAAGAAGTTAAAAGCACAAGTAGTGCCTTGTGAAGAAATAGTTGTTGTTGCTGTTGAATGTGGAATTTTGTTGATGGAAATAGATGAAAGTCCCTTGGTTGCACAATCTATTGCAGAAGCCACTCCAATGGATGAAGATATGCCATTTATTGAAGCAGAATTACATGCAGGTGAAGCTAGAGAGGCTGAGAGTGCAATGGTGGCCGATATGGAGGACTCCAAGAAGAAAGCCATGTAGGCTAGCAGTGGCGAGAAAGGTT